>WIQG01000384.1:0-132960 GCA_014925785.1 Mycena galopus ATCC 62051 | reverse complement strand
TCAGATCCCCAAAGCATTCATCATGCCGGCAAAATCTGGAGTTCCTAATCCGGTGACAGGATCCCACCCCGTTGTTGCGTTCCAACCGCTGAAAGACCGCCTCAGTGACCTTCATTCCGGGAGGAGAATGGATGATTTACGTACCCAGTTGACCCCGAACATCCTGAGCTTTGCCCTGAAAACAAGGCAGCAGTTAGAACCATTCCCATCCATCCAATCAAAACCGCCTACCAATTGCGACATCATCCAGCCACCCTTCCCTGTGCTATAAAGGAGGGGATTAAGGAAACCAAGAACAGGTTTCCGGCGGCAATAAGCCGATCATTCACCAGTGCTATGAAACTAGCAAAAATCGGACACGCGGCACTGGTGCCGCCTATACTGGTAACCTGGAATTATTAAGTGACTCAACATCTCAAAGTGACTTGTCGGAGCACGCACACTTCCTTCTGTGAGCCAAAGAGAATTCGGCCGGTCAGAAAAAAGCAGGACATGGGATGGGTTGGCTGAACAAACCGTTCACAATATAGACCTCCCATTCCGCAGCTACGTCTGGGAAGCCGCGGCCATTCGGATTATACATCCCGCTGTATGCGCCTCCTACTGTTTTGAGATACGCTGCCGTGTCTACCGCCTGGTAACTCGGTACCGCAAATAATTAGAGAACCCGCCGGCAGAAGATCCGAAAAGCCGTAGGGGCTGAAAGAATGTTGCTCCTACGGACGTGACGCTGAAGAAATGTATTATTGCGCGGGGAAGTGTGTGTGTGAGCAGTCACATACTAGGGGCAGGTGGCCGGGAACGTTGGTACAAACGACGTACAACCCTGTTCATTGTTGGCTGCACCCCCTAATGAAGAGTTTATAGATTCGTCAAAGAAGTGTACCGCGGCACTTACCGTCGCCAGAAGCAAATATCATCGAGATACCTACCACATAGTTATTTAGAATAAGAACTGGAGGAAGTGGTGGGGGGTACCGATTGCCCCCAATTGCATGTAACCGTTGCAAAGAGACCTGAAAAAGTAAGGCCCAGAAGGAATACAACAGAGATTCTAGACAGCTCACGTTGCAACACTCTGTGTGAGATCACTCTCAAGGTTCAAATAACTCGTGCTGAAGACGGTTGGGGGATCTTCTTGTGAAAGAAGCCAGTTTATGGTATCCTGTAGAAGTCTCGATGATGGAAGGAACGGTCAACAATACACGAACCATGTAGGAAATCGAAGGATCACTGTTGGCATCATCCAAGACAAACGTAGTAGGCACATTTCCAGCGATGCCGACTGTGTATTGGATATCGAGTTGGCCTTCTAATCCACCGCTGTTATCCTGCAGATTCTGTGCACCGTTTAAGAGGACGACGCTAAAGGTATTTCCGGCAATATCGGGCCTAAATTCGTTGAGGAAGGTCTAAGAACGAGGTTAAACCCTCCACTATGACGGATGTCCATTACACATACTGCAAGATCGGCTTCGTTGGCGTATTCCTGCATTGAAATTCACGACTCAGCTTTACTGCTTGAAAGCAAAGGGTAAAAAATGACTCACGCCAAGCGTAGCAGAGTTGTACCCTGAACGCCCATTGTATTTGTTGTCGAGCCAGAGATTGTGGTGTTTGGGATGCCATAGTATTCCTGAATGCAAGCCTTGACGTCGATGAACAAATCAGCCAAACCAATGTAATGAACACGCTCGACAAACCGGGTGAACAATGTCCTCACAGGGCGCAAGCTGTCTGCGCTCCGGGGTCGCCTTGCGCTTGTACACACTATTCTGAGAAGCGTGTTGAAGAGGAGGCGTGAAAGCAATAATCGGATGAACGTGGAGAATGTGTTGCTGCACGGTGGAAGGTAAAGAATAGTTCAACGCCCGGATGATCTCCTGCCCATTGGCAGAATAAGTGTATGTGCTGAACTTTGTGTTGAATAGCCCTTCCGCCTGCTTTACGGTGAGGGAGACTTTCACGATATCGCCGGCAGGGGAGAAGGGTGTCACGGATGCGACGTTGGGTGTAACCCACTCCATGACGGTCGACAGAGAGTCGGCCGGAGGTTTAACATACTCAGCGACCTATTGGAATACCATCAAACCCAATCCAAGCAAATGGGACGAGTGAAGCGCACTTCTGCAGCAGTTAGGTGCTGACCGTACGATGGGCTGGATGGGATAGAGATTGCATCGACAACTTTTGCGAGCCCGGTGATGTTGGATTGAACGAGTGCAATAAGCAACTCGATCTCCTGGGTGGGGGAAGGGGAACCCAATGGTTTGAACGCGGACGGGACATGAGAAATGCTCTCGTGTAGGACCATTGTGCTCGAAAGCACAGATCTCGAGAGGAGCACAAGAGGGAGAGCGCGCAATAGAACCATTGTCATGGGTAGCCTTGAATTCGGAGTTTCCTTATAAACGTTTGGTGTGCTGAATGGAATAGTTACATGAAACCCTGTGGGTGTTTCATTCCGGCGTTCTGCGGAAGTAGGAGTGCTAGCCGACGTTACGTGGTCCTCTAGAAGGACCCCGGTTTAAACCCTTGGAGGCCAGATCCCGTCCACGCCGAACTGGCCCATTCTTGTCCGAATAAATTTTGCTCGGATGAGCGGAATTTTTTACAATTTCCTCCCTCCTCCATCACCCCACTCTTCGCGTCTTTCATAGCGATTTAAGCGATTTTCTGTTCAGAGAGCAGATTTGGGGTCCATTTTTACGACACCAGAGATTGGCGGTCCTTCGCGGAGGGCCGAGTTTTCGCCGAACCGTGTGAAAACTACATCAAATTTGATAGGTACGGTTACATGGCCGCACTTGAACCCAGACTCAGTTCCCAAATTGGGATGTCATGAAAGACTGTTAGAGACTAGTCCGGAGCGCCCATCGCGGGTAACTCGAAGGAGGTGCGAGGCAAGCCGAGACCTAGGGAAGGTGAGCCGTCGGGCTCAGTGAAAAAAAAATACCCGTTCATTTTGCTTTCATTCTTTGCCCCACAGAGGGTTGTTTCGCTACCAATTTTTCACCGTCACATACGAAAAGTGTTCAGTTCGTTAGGCCGCGTCAGGCGCCACATAGCGAAGTTACTCAATGATCGCCAGGAACAAGGGGAACGTGGGATGCAGGGTTGCGCCTTTACTACTTGGTATTCATCGAGCCGATGAATCAATTTTTGGGTTTCCTTTTCTAGACGCAAGCTAATTCGATATTCCTGCTCCCCGAGATTTTTTGCGCAATGGGAAGTGCCTGAAGCGTCGTTCACGATTTGGTCTTGGCTTTTGGATGGTTCGCGTTGAGTTTCAATAGCCATGGTGCGGCTTGCGAGGATCAACGCGGCGAGCGGTGATTGAGACAAGAAATAGGCAAGGATCGGTGAGCGAACTGCAAGAGGAAATGTGGCCTTGTTACGAGCACGGCCCCGATGGGGGCGTTGTAGTAGTATACACCATTTTGCAACCATTTTGATTCAATGTCAACAAGGGATCAACGTCGGAGAATGCGACGGCCTCACACGGAGCCGACGGGTCAACCTCCATAGAATACTTGTATCGTCACTCAATCGTCACTGGTATATTGGTCTGTCACAGAGAGTAGATGAATGTCTCGGACACGGGACGCATGCCGCATGCGCGTCTCGATTCGCGGCAGAGCACCACCAAATAATAATGCTACTTGAATTTTATCAGGGGGCTTGTGCCGAAGCCGTACACATTGTATAGACTCGTGACCAGTGGCGAGCACCTTGCCGCAAAGTGCTCGCCACTATTTTGCTCATCATAGACTGGTCACGAGTCTATACATTGTACAGTTCTCCACTGCCGGATTTTTGTCACCGCGGGATGCGGAGTCGCATGCGTAAAAGTCGGCCCTCGAGGTCTATGTACCCTCGTATCGACGAACACGAACAGGCCCGTGGAACTCAAGTCCAGCTTCTTCAAAGCCAGTGATTCAATACCGTCACTCAAATGCAGAATTAAATCAAGTATCCAAGTCTCGAGTTTCAAACCGCCAAAATTCTTCCAAGTGATTTATTCACTTCTCCGGCTAGCTATACAAATACAGTAGTTGTAGTTATCAATAAAACAGGTATCTAATCTACGGCGCTTCAAAGCGCGACTCGAATGTGGGGTGCTAAAGATACAGTGGGTAGTGGTGGTGGCAAGGAGCGGGAACGATGTGTGTGAGGAAGGATTATGTGATGATTTAGGGCTAAAAGTCACGTATAAAGAGGGGGGGTCAGACGTATAAAGAGGGGGTCAGACCATGTCGGCCGCATCGACGACGTGCGTCGGCAGCGGGAGGAACACGGGCACGGAGTCGCGCGTGCGTGCGGGGGCGGGTGCGGGCAGCGAGGTGCGGTGGAGGGCAGGGACGGTGACCTCCTCTCCCTGCTCGAAGTCTACGCTCGAACCCGACGACGAACGCGCGTCGTCGTCCTTCTCCTTTTCGATGTAGGAGAGGGAGTCGAGCCCGGCGGAAGTGAAGGAGCCGGTGGAGTCGAATAGCGAGTCGCGCTTCGTTGTGGTGTGTTTGCGGATAAAGACGGGGAGGGTGGGCCGGCCACTGGACATTTGGGGTCTAAAAGTAAGGAGTAAGCAACGGAAAAGAGGCGAAAGGGAAGAGACAGAGAGAGAACGCACCCAGATGAGGTAAGGGTGGCGGTTCCAGTCGAGAAGGTCGGGAGGCCGACGCGACGTGCGACGTTATACCACGCGGTGCGGTAGTTCTTCACCGCTTCGTCCGCGAAGCCAAAGAACGCGAAGAAAAGCAGGCCAGCGCCAACGGTCATCCAGCGCAATCCCTCCACGCTCGCCACGTCCCAGACGTTCGCGCGCCAGAACACCCCCGGCACCTGCACCACTCGGCTGAAGTTGCTGTGCGTGTTGTCCCAGCTCACCCACGGGGTGATGCCGTTGATGACCGCGGCGACGTACAGGACGAACACGCCGAGGGGGATCGTGAAGATGAGGTCGGTGCTGGCGAGGAGCATGAGGCGCAGGTAGCGGTTCAAGCTGAGGTTGGCGTTGTGCGACGCGGAGAGGAGGGTTTTGAAGGAGGCGCGCTGGGTGTAGAAGGCGCGGATGGAGAGGGTGCAATAGACGGCGGAGACACAGCCGACGAGGATGGGGGGAGGTGGTAGAGGACGACGGCGACGGGCGTCTCGTCCGTCTCGCCCAGGCAGCCGATGTCCTCGAAGATGTTGTAGCGGTGGCCTTGGACGATGTATTCTGAGAATCAGAAAATTAAATTAATACGAGTCGAGGACTGTGAGGAGACAAGTGAACGCACGTAAGGGAATTTGCAACAGCGGGAGCCCCAGCCCGATGGCGAGGTCCTCCCAAATCGCACGGCGTTTCTCCGCGCGCGTCTTGGTGACAGTGCGCACCGAGGCGATCTGGTACAGGCGTCGGTTGATACACAGCGAGCACGCGGGATGGCGAGGTTGAAGCCGGCCTGGAAGTGCGTCGCAATGTCACACCACACCGGCGCCGAGTCGAGCACGTTGCCGTTCCAAATTATGGAGTTGATGAAGAGAATGAGGTTTGCTAGCGCGGTCCAGATCATGTAGAGGCAGGTTCCGGTGTTCCAAGCTGCACAAAAATGTCAATAAATCTTCAGCCGGGCGAATTGGATGCGGAGACGAGGCATACACACCCTCAAGATGCCACGGCAGGGGGATGGTGCTGCACAAAAAAGCGATGAAGGCGAACATGGAAAAGAACCAGTTCGGGGGGCCGGAGTAGTAGTATGTCATGTCGGGCAGCTAGTCGGACAGGACAGGGACGTGGCGGGGAGGGCAGGGGGG
Organism: Mycena galopus ATCC 62051; assembly: GCA_014925785.1. NCBI lineage: Eukaryota > Fungi > Basidiomycota > Agaricomycetes > Agaricales > Mycenaceae > Mycena > Mycena galopus. The sequence goes on along the minus strand of WIQG01000384.1, from coordinate 127,164 downwards.
ATCCGCAAAGATAGATAGTCCACGTTAGACAAACTGTTAATTCTTAAACGGATTCCGGCGCCCTCGGGCTTTGTGTCCATTTCGTAGTTTCCCTTGTGCTCGGCAACCATACTCACTTGAAAAACTCGAAGACACGACAAGGGAAACGCCAAATGCAGACAGAAAATCACGGAACCCGGAAACAAAGTAACATCCCGATTTGGACGAGACAGCCAAATTGGGAAGGGCACGATTTTGATGCGCGGAGGCTTGTAAGTCGGACTCCCACACGGCACGTTGCACGGCGAGGTAAATAACAAGGGGACGCCCATATTGGGCACAACGTCGCCAGACAAGGCGCAGAGACTGAGAGGGACAAGGGCAGCGCGGCGGGACAAAGTGCAATATGGCGGGAGAGTTTTTGAAATAGACGGAAATGGAAAATACAAGCCGTTGCGAGGAAACTATGTACCAGCCTGCCAGGAAGAGGCTCACAACGGCAGGGACGAGGAATGGAATTGCGAAAAACTGCCGCTACGTCGGTTCTCAGCTCAAGAGCCAGTGATACGCGATGACACAAGCGCCCTAGCTCGCCCTAGCCCACGGACAGCGGAGGGGGGGGCAACGAGAGAAGCAGCAAAAGGAGAGGGAGGCAAGGAAGACATTGACGAACACTGCGTCGTTCTTATACACAGATGCTCGAGTCAAAGGCTATTGTCTGCAGGCGATCGAGCGCAAGCGTGATTTTCTCACGCATTGTTCCGCTGTGATGCCAACAACGACGCCTGCCGACCAAGCGCCCGTGTACAAACAGGGCCAACGTATCACGCTCTCAACACATAACACAACTTACAAGACCTGGACGCGGAGTGGCCCCGCAGCTGCGTAACATGATTTAATCACTGACGCTCCGACCGTTTACGAGAATACGCCCGTTCGATTCGGGACCAGGCCATACTTACTGTCACCTGTGATAAACTCTTCATACAGTTTTCTTTATCGGCACTTCTTTTCGTCCGCGCTTCACAGTGACAGCCATGTACCCGCACATATCAGCCCGGGAATGCCTGTCTTTCCTTGCCAGGAATCCTTGGTGATAGCTGTTCCTGATTCAGGGACCTATTAAGTCGTCTGCGTCTGTTCCTGAGCTTACATATTCCATAAATCCAACTCGCATCAGAGGACGCGACGCCTTGACGAGACCTGGCAGCGGAATAGCCCGCATCTGCACAAAAGTTGTCTCTCGTTTTCATAATGCAGAGGATACCAGTTCGATTCGGGACTAGGTCATATTGTGCCTTTGACAGTTTTTTGCGCTGTCCGAGTCCAGGCGTTTGCCTTTACATGGTGCTTGAAACAAAGAAATGGTCCATATTCACTTCTCATTTTTCACCATGAGAATGTCAAGTCAAGTGTCGACTAGGCACAAAAGTCGAAGAGTACAAGACCTGGCAGCAGAATGGCCCGCATCTACAGAAAATACGTTCGACTCGGGGCCAGGTCATGAGGCGTCGGGAAGGTTTTTTTTTTTTGGTGCCGTCCGGAGTTGAATCTGGGTCTAGGCATTTACTTCTGCGCCCCATCCCAGGGAATATGTGCGATCCAATCTAATGTCCGACGTTATGCTTGAAAAGAATGATCCTCCGCAAATTCAACTACACGCCCTGACCCAGTCCAATATTTTTGTATGTCGTTTTTCACCCCGAAAATGTAAGTTCAATCGTTGAATCCGAGGAACGAAGAGTAGAGGAGCTGGCGTCGGCATCTGCATAAAATGATGTTTCTTGCTAAGATAATGCAGAGAGCGCCCGTTCGACTCGGCACCAAGTCGTGGTGAATTTTGATGGAGTTTTTTGTGTACCTGCACTCCTTTTGGTTTGCAGCTACATGTCAGCCGGGGAATACCAGTCCTTCCTCGGTAATGAGACCGCCGTCTGCTCCTGAGCTTAAACTTCCATACAGTAAATCCAACTCGAATCGGAACACGCCTTCACCAAATAGGACCTGGATGCGGAATGGCCCGCATCTGCACCAAATATTGTTTTTCGTTCCCTTTGAGATAATGCCGACGACGCCCGTACGATTCGGGCCAGCTCATGATTCGTACACAGAGCAGTGTTCTTTTGCTGTCCGGAGATCAATTCGAGTCTGGGCATTTATTTTTTGCCCCGCACCACAGCTGATGTCGGCGGCTCCAAATTCATTGCGGTTGAAAACAAGGGGTCCTTCACACGAAAATGGGTTGTTAGTGTTTCGCTTCCGCGTCGTGGTCTTAATGCTGATGGACATGATATTCCAGACAGTGGTAAAGCATCTGCAGCCAGTCAAAAATAATGCTCATATGCCCAAACGAAGTAAATAGCATCGGATGATCTGTCAGAGAAAGGCTTTTGTGGCACTACAGCGACAACGAACAGAGTAGAATTACGCGCAAAAGATGAAGGAGTCGTTGGTTGTCCCGCCTGGGTCCTAACCCGCCCAGTGTGTAATATGGCCCTGTGCACGAGCCCACTCGGTTGCACGCATGTGGATGAGCATGGTGAGGACTTGGAGGATGCAACTTGAAGTGCAGTTGCCCTGCAACTACTTGTTGGGTGAGGCCACCGCTTTGAGCGTGGCGTGACTCGTACTTGAGATTTTTTTTTTCAGCTTTGTAAATTTACCAATCTTTCACCATGGTGGCTCACTAAATGTTTCCTCAATTTCGGCCTTTGTAGTGTTCATTGCCTCCAGATTCACTAAATAAGTATTTACTAATTGCAAGCTGCACTTTGGCCATGTTCCACTGATATTGTATGCTAGAGTGCGAATCATGGACCAGTGTGACATCACGCTCAGGCTAGCCAGAGCGTGATGTCACACTAGTCCATGATTCAAGATCATATTTCCCTTTCCCCAGTCGCGCGCTCAAGATACACTCAAAAGGAAGGAGGCAGGTGCGGTCTTCTTCCTTCGATTCTTTTCCCCTCCATCTGCTTTCCCCTGCCCTTCAAAACAGCATTTATCATGCCACAACCAACATGTTTTGCACTCTACCACACAACATCAAGGGAATATGGTAAAGTGCAGCTTGCAATTTGTAAATACATATCATTAGATGCTTCATTTGAAATATTGCAAAGGTCTATGAATAAATAAATATCTCAGAAGCTTCACAAAAAACTATGTTTTGGGACTTTTTGCACCCTCCAGAACTCACTCATTTCTCAATGGATTCCTTCAAGCCCTGTTGTAGAGTTGTCCATATAATGATGAACTAAAATAGTTGCCAGCTTACCCTGAAGGTACAAGGCCGTGTTGAGACGGTAGGAAGCAAAGATCGGGAATGCTTGGAAAATGAAGGATGAAATGTGACATCACACAGGCAGTGACAATCTTGTGCAGGCATTTTGCAAATACCAAATACTAGTAGCAGATATCAGAAGTAGCAAAAACAAAGTTTGATGATGAAGGAATGGTGCAGGGAAAACGAAATTTGAATACCGAAACATTTGAAGAACTGAGAGAAAAATCGGAATCTGTTACGTAAGAAAATACTCAGCCACCGTGACAAAGATTTAAGCTTCGTTAGATTCGTTTCTAATGAAAACGCGCATCGAGTAAGGTTTGGCGGACAGCCACTATTGAGTATTCAAAAAGCTAATGAATATTGAGCACAGCCACTAAAAGTATCACCGTCAGCAAATCGGACCGTAAAAACGTGCGAACAAAAAATGGCGGTTCACAATTATTATGAACGATTACTAAGTACTCGTAATTTGATTAGCCTCTCGTAGGCAGACACTACAAACACTTTTTAGCTCGTAAACCTCACTTGTTTGTACTGTCTGATATGCCTTTTATTTCCCCCCTCTCTTGAACAATCCGATAATCAGTGTTCTGAGCCGAACCTTCGGTGCGTCCATTTCATGTACTTATAGCCTCGTTGCCTCCCGAGATGCCAAGCACCAACCAGCGTGCTGTCCAACGCAGGCCATGAGCGCAAGCAGCCGATAAAGAGATGACACAGCATATTGAGCACTGAGTACGTTTCGGTGCGAGCCCTGTCTAAAAATCTCGCTTTGAATCGGCTTTGTTCGGTGTTCGACACAGTGCTTGATTGTGTCAGCCACAAGCGAGAAGAACCTCAACAGTCGACCAGTCTGGTCTGGTCTGGACTTCTGGTGAAGATCTTAGCAAGACTCGAATCGGCTGCCGGCGCTGATGTGTCTGACGTGGTTTAAGTATGCACTGTGCAGGGCGGCCCTGCTGACATGACTTGGAGCCACACTAGGCAGGAAAGAGGACAGGGTGGTTCACAGCTGTTCCATCATGAGAATGTACGGAAAGGAACATTTGTGGCGGACTCATCAAGGGAGATCCAGAATCTGAGTGTATTGCACCCCAGCTAGAAACCGCTATCCGGTCTGCTTCGCAGAAGAGTCGCACCGGGCAGTAAAGAGCGCATAGTTAGTGTCTTAGGACCCACAGGTTGCGCCGTTGGGCAAAGAAGAGAGGGAGTCGTCAACTTTCAATAGTTGATGGTGCGGGTAAGAGGCAACTAGAACGGGAATCGGCCTTGCTTACGGTTGCGGAATTTTTGTTGAATTGACAGATCTGTCACAGACCCATATTCAAATGACGGGGCTCGCTGGAGTCGGAGTTTCGTTGCAGGCGTTCCGAAGCGGGACGGTGCCGCGCGATATCCCGCGGTGCCAACTAGGTTGCGCAAACATCGGAGTATATCTTTTTTGGGAATAACTGATCAGAATCTCCGCGAGGAACCATCTATATCTATGTAGTCTCTGACAGACTACCACTCGCAACATCGCTACGCAGGAACCATCCCCTCGAAATTCGGTGCCAAAAGTCAACAAAGGAAGGTCGGGTAAGAATAGGTTCACAACCTTGACGAAGGAAACTGGAGCTCGTCCGGAGATATCCGTTAGCGTAATCAGGCGCAGCAATCGTGTCTTGGCATCTAAGCATGTAGCCCGAAGTAAGGCTCAGGCTCTAATTGGTTCCGGTTGAAAAATTTTCACACAGTAAAGACCGTTTCTTCACCGTGAGCTGATCAGTTATAGCGTCTGTCTTAGAGAGATTGGACCGTTTCTATTATATAGTTTACCCAGCGGTTTTGGGTTCAAACGGTTATGTCCAGCGGTGGGTTGTATTGTACGTTCTGACCACCCCATCTAATCAGGATCGCTACCATTCATGTTCACTTACCACTTCCGTTTGATTTGCCTGGAGGCACAAACGAAAACGAAATGGTTGGAACTTGAATTGGTACCCCAAGGAGACTGCCTGATCCGTACGATCCGACGACGACTGCAATATAGCCTAATTCAGAACCGGCCGTCGTCTCTCACGGCCGTCACCTTAAATCAGTCGCGGGATCCCATGACTGCCACTCGCATTGGTCGACGCTTACGCTTTCTTTCTTTCCCCCCGTCTGCTCATGACCGCGGCCACCCACAACAGCTATGAGATCTCGGCATATTTGCGCGTTGCGTCTCTAGCTATCGCGAGCTACGAGTGAGTATGCTTGGGCTGAATGCATGCCTCGTCGAGTAGCTGACTCGACACTTAGTTATCTTCAGACCCTACCTTTCGAGCTGAGGATGTGGAGAAGGGCGTGGAAGGGAAGACAATTTCCGTACGTTGGCCCTCCGTCAGGATGCCGCTCAGGGTTGTGATCGTGCTCCCATAGCCTGTCCTCGACGCTTTTCCTGCTTATCCGGTACCAATTCTTGCTTCTTTCCTGATCCCTTGTTGTTATCAATTGCCGTGTTCAATAGATACACCAGTATCCTCGTTTTGACTCTCAGCAACTTCAGCTTTTTCTACTCTGGCTGTGAGTCCTTGAATGCGTCTCTGGACCGGTATTAACCTCACGCGGTAAAGTTGATCGGGAAGGCTGTCGCAGATTCTACCTGATTCCTGCATTATTCAAAGGTCTGTCTTCAACTCCCTTGTGAGGGACATTTGGTTGACTCTTTTTAGTTGTGCAGTCAATGGTCTCTCAGGCAATACTGGTAAATAATGCAAATCTGTGATTTTCTACAAGTTGACTTCTTCACATTCAGGGGCTTCGGTACCCTAGATGTTTTCACATCTTTCGCTCAAGACTGAAGCTTCGATATAGGGCATATAACCTCTCCCGTAAATCCGGATCGATCGGTTACGCCTTACTTTTGTTTTATTTCGTGGCGTCTAGCGTGTGTTTACAAACTTGTTGCTCTCTTGCTACTCACTGAGCTGTCGCACACTAGTTGGAATGGCTCTCCAGTGTTCAGAATCGAACCAGTAGGTTCCCTACTTTATGCTTTTATTTCAGAACCTCATTACAGGCGTGCCTCTTCAGTGGTATTCACAGACCCCATCGTGAGGCACTTCTTTCCATATGAGCCCGGCACTGAATTATATTTAGGGAAAGTCAGTATTCCTAACAAAGGAATTTTTATTCTGCATCTGAAACACGATTTCAGTTGTGGCAGTCACAGCTCAACGTCGGCCTGGGGAGCCTGGGTCAGCTACGTGGTTGCAATCATATACAACTTCGTCACAACCGTGGTCTGCATCTTCTTTCTGCTGAGATTGAAGACTTCGACCGGATCAATGTGAGGAGCTAATGCAACCCTATTCTCCGGTGCTTATTGTTTCTCAGGATGTCACGAGTGACCAGAATGTGAGCCACAAAAAAGTTGCCAATATGCTGTTTGCCGTGACGAAACTCTTAGGATGCTCGTTGATGGCATTGGATACTTCGTGGCCCTCACCGGGATCAACTTTGTCAACTTGCTATTCAATCGCTTACCCTCGTTGGCTCAAGAAGTGCAGCAGGCGCGGAATGTTCCTTGCTTATCCTGCGTCTACTGAAACCTCCACTAGACTGCCGCGTACGATGTCATTTGAATAGAGAACTTGAGGCTAATCCACGAAATTTTAGAGCTTCCTTGGGCTACTGTGTAACATGGATCATGAGTCAACGGCTGTTAATACATCTTTACGGCAAGTTTCGCCTTTCTTTTGTCACGACCTGAGCTAATTATCATGGACAGAGGTGTCAGTTGAGCGGCGTAACGAATCCATTGGCGCTGCTGTTACGATAACACAGCACGTCGCTGCCGCGAGAGACGTGAGCCACGCCATTCGCTCGCAATTCGAGTCCAAGACCGGCAGGGGCTTCGACTTGACGGTGCCCGACTTTGATCTCGAGTCGGCGTACTATGCGGCACCGGAGACCGAAAAGGACGCAGAGGTTCATGTGAGAATTGAACGTACGGTAAGGACGGAACGGATGCCGCGAGTGTACAATTTGGAGGATTATTCCAGAAATCCAAAGAGTACTGTTACGAGTCGGTCGACACATTAATAATATCCACTTTAATCTCCATGGAGAGTAATTTGGGTTGGGTAGACTTCACTGGCAACAGCGATGGATAACTTCGCGGGGTAATGCTACATTGCCTATTATCTGAGACTGCCTACTGGGCCACCTTAAAGGTTTTGGCCCCCTAGCAACCGGTTTGAGTCTCTTTCCTTGGGTCTATGCATCGTGAACAACAGGCACACACCCTGTGAACAGTTTGGGTATACTCGGGGCCATTTTGGTGACGCCTTGATTGCTCGGTGAATTTATTTTTGTCGCACTTCCCAAACGGGCAATTAACAGGGTAGTGGGCCACCCGTGTAAATCCGATGTTGGAGGCTATATTGGCGGCCTTTCTCTGTATAATATTGTTTAAAGATCACAGAGGGTGGACTATATACATTGAAAGAATACAATTGACCTTACACCGTGGTGTAGCCGAATGCTTCTGGTGAGAAATATGAGGGGCAGAATCGATGTTGGCAAAGAAACAAGTCCCGCGCACCGAGTAGAGGGTGAGTTTGATTAGGGAAAGTTATACGTAGGTTCATAAGAAGCTAATGAACATATCTGGGCCATCTATGAGACTCTCGTGTTACGCTCCCGAGAACCCAGAGTTCGGATTTTGATTCTACAGAAAACTGGGGTATGAGGCACATTGAGGGAGGTGTTCACAAGCTAGAATTATAAGAGATGGTAAGAATTGATGGGACATATGTCAAGGTAAACCCTGTCAAGTCCCGGACTCGTATCGGTACACGGTCCTTTGATATAAAGGTGGTGAGATTGCCACATTCAAGCTCGGATGGCCTTCATTGGAGGGGGTTTAGGACTTGAAGAGCAAGAATATAGGGATACTTGAATGTCTACAGAAAAGCCTGAGATCAGGAGAGCATAACGGGCCCCCGAAGTCGTACATTGACATAGAACTGGTGGAGAAAGGAGCGAGACGACTGTTCGGAGATAAGGAATTGATGTTCCCACCCTGCGTGCCGACATCAACCGCGCCACCGCTTCATGACAGCACATCAGTTTCGGCCGAAAAGTGGTATGGAGGAACGGCATATATGGTATTCCATCCTTCAAGCACAAACCTGGCATCTAGGCAAGTATCTAACCCGGAAATCAACAAATGGCCCACTTCCCAGTGTGGCCCACTAGGCAGTCGCAGATAATAGGAGTACTTGTCCGGACATCCCGGAATTTTGCGCGAGACACTGGTCGGGGGCGCAATGGGAGATTCGGCCCGGTCTGAATCGAGAAGAAAGGTCGATGCAAGCACCAGGAAGCTTCAGATGAGAGGGAAAGTGATTGGTTGCATGCCCCTGTTGAAGAAACAACCCTACAACTTGAAGACAATCGACACAGAACCCAGCTCGCGATACGAATCGCGTCTGCGATCAAAGACGGTTGTTTGATTAGTATTCCGGAGGCTGTATTGATCGGGGCAGGTGAAAGTGCCGCCAGTACCGCCTTTTTGCCGCCCTTGGCGGCAGGGGCGGCAGTGGGAGCGGCAGTCCAATTTTTAGCACTTCTATTTCTCACGTCGAATACTTCTGTCATGGAATACCACGTTTTCGCATCAGGCGTGCGAATACACTCTGTTTTAACTGTGAGAGATGTGTGGAACCCTCGAATGAACTCAGATTTTATGGCCTAAGGGCGGTAGGGGCGGCAAATTCACCTGTTTTGGGGCGGCAAACTACACAGGGGGGCGGCAGAGGGGGCGGCAGAAGGGGCGGTAGAGGTAGGGGCGGCAGTAGGGGCGGCGCCCTATTTTGAAAGAGGCGGTAGAGGGCGGCAATCTTCCTGCGTTACAGGGGCGGCAGTATGACCGAGATGAGTGACCTGGGCGTCAAGGGCGGCACTCTACCCTCTCATAAATTTCGTTCACATATCAAGTTTGAGACAGAAAGCCCCTGCAACTGCTCTCCAGCTTATAGGTCATGGTGGCGAAGGGAAATCAGTACTAACTTCTTTGGGCACTCAAAATATTTTCAAAATAGTTATCAGGAGGGATCACGTCGCTGTCGGATATTTCTTGCACTGGCACTCAAGAAATGTGAAAATCATGATCATCAAGGACTTTTCAACGTCAAGTATCAAACACATCGATTTTGGTTTGGTGGTTGTGTAGTGAATCCACAATTCAAGAAGTTGAACATCCTGTCAAAACTGTGCTGCCCGATAGGTTGAACACGTGCTTATACATGTATCTCTGGAAGGAATAGACACAAGTCAAGTAAGATGAACTCGGAGAACTCCACGGCAGCAGGGCACCAGTTGGCACTGCAGCACCACGATTTGGGTTCAACAAAGCAACAAGTGGAGCCTGAGGTGAGGAGCCATCCATGGCATACATTAGGAATGTTTACATACTTGGTCGTTGTTCAAGACGAATGGCAAATGGAAACCGCACTCCTGAATTAAGATGGGACTCAAGAAGGTTAGTAGTTACCAGGTTGTCTCAATATTTGTGGAGCCGGAGGAGAACATTCAGGACCCTGATTGATGTACTGCTTTTTCGGGATGTAGTGACGGCTGTGTATTGAGGTACGGAGATTCTCTTCCCAACTCTGGCCGTTCGGAATCCCATAGTTTAACGTGTCATTCAAGCAGTTTTGTTCCACTGTTGCGCACAGCTTAAATTTGCTGAATAAATTCATGTTCGAAGACCTGTACCCAATTATCCATTGACTCAAGGTGATCTGTAATTAATAGTGAGCAGAGTAGACACTGTCCTTGTAAACATACAAGATATCCCTTAATTAATTCAAAACTGGAGCTTAGTCGGTTGGTGGGAGCCATTTTCAAACCAGCTGGCAGTTAATTACTAACTTGATCGCGTCATGACAAAAGGGTTCCATTTGGCGCTGTGTTACATCAATGGAACACAGTTTACCGGTCTAGAGTCAATAAACTCAATCGGAGTCCAGGAAGACAATCGGGGGCGGCAGTGGCGGCAAGGAGGCGGTACTGGCGGCATTTTTACCAAGCCCGTATTGATCGACGGTCATCAATACTCAGAAATATCGACTGGCTCGAGTCTATCAAGGGGGTCAAAATTGACTAAATTCTGGCGTAAGATAGTACGATTCAACTAGGGATCTAGAAGTAGGAAACAATGGAGTCAATCCTCGAGTTCACTCCTGTTCAATACAATACTCATACACCGTTCGAGCTTATACATAATACGTATTTCACAAGTTAGCAGTAGCATTGCCATCCGAGCCCCAAACCTGTGCCACAAAGTCTTCCACGTCTTTCAACAACACCTCCGGGACTTCCAACGCCGCGAAATGGCCTCCTAATTGCGCTTGACGATAAAAGACGAGGTTGCAATCCTTCTTGACCCACGACTCCGGGAAAGGGATGATTTCGCTGGGGGGTGGAAGAGAAAAGAGAGTTAGTGACGGCAGGAAGGGAAAAAACAGACGGGGCAAAGCACCGAGGGAACCAAGTATAGCCGACAGGCTTTTCGTGGTACTTGTAGTATCCGGGTCCACGTGTGATAGACTGATTTGAAAGGAAGTGAATAATATTAGGTTTGAAGGGAGCAAAGAAGGAGCAACGCAGGGCACGAACCTCTCTGTAAGGATAGAAGGACGTGGAAATCGAGTTCGTAAACCAGTAGATTGACACGTTTGTCAGGATCTCATCCATAGGTGGATTCTCATCCGACCACTCCAACATCTTCTCCCCGATCCTAAAATTCAGCGTCAACGGACGGAAATTGAACGAAATGAAGTGACATAGGAGGGAAGCAACGAACCAGGCGAGAAGAGCTAACGGGCTTGACGACAAGGCAAATCCAAGAGTGTTCGGACGAGTGCCTTGCTCGATGCCGTAGGCCCAACCTGTTTGGCGGAAGACCGCACCACGGTCGAGCGCTTCGCGCTCGGCTTGCGACAGGATTGAACGGTCGTCGGTCGGGGGAGGTGCAGCGCTGAACATGTTTAGGTGGATAGCTTGAGGGAGAGATACATTAGTTTGGCGCAACATAGGCCTGGATAGAGAAGAAATGGACCTTTGCAGTTATCGTGGTTCATCGTTAAGAGTCGGGCAACACCAGAGCCGACATCACCGCCCTATGTGCAAATTAACGCGGTGAGCTTGGAGTTCAATGCAAGGAAGCTATCGAATCACAGACCTGAGCAACGTATTTATCGAATCCAAGTCCAAGCATGAGATCATTGAAAATTTTCGCGACATCCACCATTTTGAATTCCGTCGATTCAGGACCGGAACTGAAGCCGTAACCAGGGAGAGAGGGAACAACTACGTGGTAAGGAAGGGTTTCGGGCGTGTACTTTTCGGAGAGAATTCCCAGGATAGGAATGAATTCGATGAAGCTCCCTGGAACTCATTTTGGCCCTATTTGGTCAAGTGGAAGGAGATACGGACCTGGCCAGCCGTGGAGCATGATCAAAGGGACCGCGTCCTTCTTCTTGCTGAACAAAGCCATGAAATGAATATCATGGATATACTCGTTTCCTCCGATTTGGACGGGAACTTTGGTCATAAAGTGAGGGAAAGAATTCATCCTCTGCTCTTGAGCACGCCTACGTCCGGCAAGTTGGATATCAGTCGCGTCTTGTATGAGGCCGGATCTCCTGCCAACTCACCAGTCGAAGCTCGTCTCCCACGTTTGCTTGGCGGTCTTCAGCCAGTCCAGTGACACGCCCAAAGAGTGGTCGGAAGGGTTGCTGTTGGTGGGCGTGGATGGGCCGAGGCGTGAAGCCTTGAGGAGCGACTTGAGCTCTGCAACGTCGGCGTCGGAGATGGCGACGGTGAAAGGTTTGGCCTCCAGTCCGGGAGGGTTGGGAAAAGTGCTGAAAGGCGACATCCTGATATTTTCGGTGATCTGAGAGAGGATGAAGGAGGATCGAAGAGGATGAGGGACCGCTTTGTCACCGTTTCTCTTAGTCAGGCGTAGCACCGGCCACGTGCCGAAAGTGTCAGTGACCCAGGCAGAGCATTCTAAGTTCAAACTATCGAACTGGCGATCTAGCAGATCGGCTTGGTCTCCACTTCTAGGTGCTTCTCCACCAAGTATGCGACGCGGGTAAAATTCCAATTCAGAGAAGAGGAGCGGGCAGGAGAGTTCTGAAAATAGGGAGGAGATCGCGTGTATTTCGGGGAGTGACCGCCAGGGAAGAATCTTGAACAAATCTAGTCACAGCTCGGCCGGCAACTCGCATTCTTTGCGCGCAGGAGGAGCCAGAATCCATTGCTAATGTGCGTACATAGGAGCTTGACTCGCGTTGTACAGCCTGTTGACCGGATATGGTATTCCCATCAGACACATCGAGTTCACACCAGTCCCAACTCGGATCGCATCGAGCAACCGAGTTCATCAATTTATTGGTCGATGCGGTGTGGCAACCGATGGAGAAGGCTAAGGAACGTTCGGATCGATCCGAGGTTAGTCGGCAATCAGAATTTAATCATGTGCCCACATGGAAAATGCGGGCCGACCAAGTTCTTTTTGACGTTGCTTGGCGCCAGCCTCCACGACACTTTGCTTCCTCGCTTCATTGTCATCATGCTCATCGCTCCAACTGCTCTGCGCCGCCATAAAAGCAACACGATGGACTGTCCTCCTTCAATACTGATACCATGTTGAATCAATCACCCTGCCCGCAACGCCCGCAGATGAATGGGCTAGCACCACCAACACGCAAATAGTGATGTTACGGGCTTGGCTTCAAGCCTGACGCCCGCCAGGCCCGGCCCGCTCAGGCCCAAGCCAAGCCAAGCCCGACGCAGGGCCTGAGCGGGCTCGGGGCTTGGGCTTCAGAATAAGCCCGACCGTCAAGCCCGGGCCTGGGGGGCGGATCAATAATTTTAGGTGTTGCCCCGAATTTCTACTTGTGCAAACCACATGAATAAAAGATGGTCCCATTATATTATGGGCTAATTTTATTTATCTGGACATGCCAGACTGTTCCAATGCTCAGCCGTTGTTCGGCATCTAGTGGGTATCAAAAGTGTGACAGAATGTGACTGAACGTGTCATGCTTCTATTCTTCTGATGCCTTGAATGGCGAACTGGTAAGTCCCCCGTTAGGGGCGCTCAATTCTTGGGTTAGTTCGGTCAGGTCACTTTTTTTAAATAAATAAATTGCTTGATCTGTGATGTCGGTGATCGCCTATCAGTGCCATTCTCTTCTGTCTACATAACCGTCTGCCGTTTTACTGTCATTTCTGCTGCTTGGGACCAATAACAGGCCTTCTAGTTGAGAACTTCAATTCCTCTTGCTATTCAATTCTGCATCACATCACAAAGTTCTCACACAGGCCAGAGCAACCTCCGCGGTGACCTGACTCGACGCGACACAAACCTGGCATGACTGTTCTTCTTCAAAAGGAATCAGCAGCAATTTAAAATGCTGCTGCATTGACCATAGTTTATATTAGTAACATAATACCCTTTGGATATTACACTGATGCTAAGCTGCAAAGGGAATTCAATTTCCCTCCCATACAATGAATGAAATAACCCCCTCCTCCAGATAGATGAGATCCAATTGTGTCTGGACCAAGTCTGTGCCTTCGTTCAAGTTCGGTGCACCAAGAGAGTGTCTTAATTGGGATAAGCTGGGCCGACATCATGGATCAAGGAATTTATTAAAAAGTGACCTGACCGAACTGACCCAAGAATTGAGCACCCCTATTGACGCGTCGAAGTCGTGTTGTTTAACATATTCCGGAATTAGGTCAATCAGACCATTATTTGTTGTGCTACAGCTGTTCTAGTGGAAACCACGATTTTTCTGAAGGAATTCCATTACATAATTACAACAACAAAAGCTGGCACTTCATCCTCTGCGGATTTTCAGTGAACACGCCTACTCAAGAGAATCTGACAAAAAATGAGCCCGTCTGTTCTAGTCAAAACTGCTCAAAAAAAAAAAAAAAAAATGGTTCACCTTATGTACCGCAAATTGCTGTGAACATTTGTAAACATTTACAAACAGTTTTGAACTGTTCACCGTTTAGTTTACTGGCCTCCGTAGACAAAAACTAAATGGTTGGAGCCTTACGCAAGGCATGGGCTCACCTTTTCCCGGCTCATTCCCGAGGAGCTAGCCACCCAGCAGCAAAATAGCAATTTGACGCCCAAACCTACTTGCCTTCCCAAGCCTTTGAGGGTACGCAATGCTCGGAGAGCCAGTGAAGGAGGGGTGCGACCGCATAGGCGATTGTTGTGCTGCGGTGTTGTGTACGAGAGGATCTGCATTGATTCAAAGACTGAAGCACATGTTGATGAAATAATTGAAATCGAGATGTAAGGGATGCACTGTACGCTCTCTCTGTGGAGGCGTATAACCATGTACACAGCAGGGCAAGGCAGATTATTTGTGCTGAGGGAATAGTTTGCCCAGAAGCATATACGATGTGGGTGGGCTGCTTAGTGCGTGACCGTGGTAGAGAGTGTTATGGAATGGGAGCAATTCCAAGGTTCACTAGAAACCCGTTAGCTTTCCGATGTAAACGCGTGACACAATAAGTATACAAGCCACAGGCTTGTCACCGCTTATTGTGTGAGAGTGTTGTCCTGGGACTTGACGAGTGCAAGACGTTCGTCAAGGCCGTTAGACGGATTTGTCCTGGGCTTCGACGAGTGCGAGACGTTCGTCGAAGCCGTTAGACTGAGTGCGAGGCAATTAAGCAAGGCGCGAGGGTGCGTTTAGAGCGAAGAGTGTTGCAGGTAAAAAAGTGTGTTATATTGGCCACTACCCACAGTTTATATACTCAAGTGTAACTATGTGAATGTAAATGTAAAGGAAGTTGGAAATAATGGTAGTTGGTTTCCAACGATACCAAGGAGGTTGAAATGAGTATAAATAAATGGTAGCCAGGAGGGAAGTAAGGATTGGGACGGAGTAAGGCAACGGGAATAGGAAATAGTTGAAACAGTGTGAACTCACGGTTGTTGAGTCCAAAATAGCTATATCCATGACAGAGAGATGGCGGCACTGTCTATTGTGCGATGTGCAGCCCGCTCAGGTTGGGAGCCACTGTAGTGAGAAGACAGCACTGGTGGTGAAAATACAGCACCGGTACTATAGGCGGTATCAATGTGCGGTAACATTAGCGGTATCATACAAGCGTGAGGAGAAAGGCGACATGGCAGGCACACGATCATGCGGTTGGTGACAGGCGGACGTAACAGGGCGGGCGTGACGCGATGACCGGGGGTGGGACCGGTCTATGACTGACAAGGGAGAAGGGCGGGATCAAGACGTGCCGAGATGACAGTCCACTGTCCTGTCCGCGACCCGTTGTGATCCCGCTGGTACGAACTTGTATTTCACCCCCGCTCTGGAACACTCAACTCCAATCTGGGCAGACGACTGCCAGGATCCTGTTTTGCATGTTGGCATAAGTAGGACAGGTTCTGCTCCGTAATCGGCTCAACTCCATCCACCCCTCGCTGAAGCTCGGAGGGCACTCATCGGCTTGGTTTCCTGGTGCCTACCTCCGCCGCCGCCCCGTCGCAACTGCTAGTGCACCTTCGGTAACCTCCCGCGAACGCAGTTGTCACAACCAAATAATATAAAAATGTTTATACTCTATAGGGATAGATATTACCCTACAGATGTATGCCTAACTATTGAATCATGGTTGGAAGAAAGGAACCATAGGTTTAACACTGCCCGTTTTCCGATGCATTATCCGCTCTTTCTCCAACTTCGCAATCCTTTGTCCCCATTTGCTGCGTGGGATAGACGAAGTGTAGCGACTGGGATTGAATAGCCATTTCGACTCCAATATCTGGGGCAATGTGGGTGGGAAACAGAAAGGATTGCTGCGTTAGATTGAGTCTGGTGTGACGGTATACGCGACACGCCATCACACTAGTGCGCATGACATTAGGAAGGATAAGGAGGTTGCGGTACGCGATCCCAATCGAAGGACCGCACATCATGATGGATGTCACAGTGTTGCTGACCACGGTAATCCTGAAA
The DNA here is from genome assembly GCA_014925785.1 of Mycena galopus ATCC 62051. Taxonomy (NCBI): domain Eukaryota; kingdom Fungi; phylum Basidiomycota; class Agaricomycetes; order Agaricales; family Mycenaceae; genus Mycena; species Mycena galopus. The sequence continues at coordinate 110,856 of WIQG01000384.1, read as the reverse complement.
ATAAAGTTTCAGTGGGTCATACATGATACATCAATTCCATTCACATATAGTACACCTGGCCGTCGACGAGGAGGGACTTAGAGAAGGATGGAAGGTACGCTCCAGTGAGGAATGTGCGTGCTTTTTCAGTCCAAGAGTATTCGGTATGAGTATTTCCAATCAGCCTGTACGAAATTGCGATGAAGACTGCCGTGTCGAACACTGCTGGAGCAATGCCCACGATCGCGGAGTACGGGGCGTCTTCACCAACCATACAGTAACGGGTGGTTCCAATGTTAACCCCGCCGGTCGCAAACGGAACAATGATGCAAGTTGCGAGCACTATGACCCACATGAGGCCGAAGATGATTGTCACCATGCGGGCGCCACCATATATAGCGCGCACACGAAAGAAGAAGAGGAGCGATGTAGACGGAATGGCAATGGGATAGAGGATTCGAAGTCCAAGATCAACAGTTCGGCATCCTCCAACGGGATAGGCTGTGACCTTTGAGAAGGGTATTCGACGGAATGCCACCCACGTACTCAGGAAAATTGTGAAACCAATCACATGCACAGCGGATGTGATTCTAACCCAAGTCAGCCCCGGGCAGGCCAAATGAACTCCAACTTGAACTCACCTGGACAGAAAATAAGCCGCTACAGGCCAACGTGGCCTGTACTTGAAAAGTAACGTATAGTCACCTTTCAAGTTGCTCAAAATGTCCCATATGAATACCTTAACAGAGAGATATAAGGTGGTGTTGAAGCCTGTCCATGGAACTCACTGCAGAAGTTCCCGCTCCGATGTATCGCCATAATTCGGCTTCTTTGGCGACGTCGGCAGGTAGGAGCAATAGAGGTGCGTCACTCAGCACTGGATCCATTTCTGGCCGGACGTTCATGTAAACTGGAGAGGAAACCGGGCATGAAGCCAGGGGTCTTGTGCGTTGCCCTCCTTATATCAATTTGGACCTGCCTGAGCTTTCTATCTCCGCAGCTCCGGCTCACTATCCCTAAGGGCTTTTGAACTCGGCGCTCGATTAAGCATCCAAGCTCTATATACACGAGCATTAATAGCGTCGGTCATATTTAATGTACAACTTATAATTTATGTTTAGTGGAGGCTGGACAAGCTAGAACGAAATTGAAGTCAACTAGCGTTGAGGGAAGCGGCGGGGCCTCTTGTGAGATACGCATCGCATGACGCGGGATTCAAGCAAGGACGAAATTACAGTGTGATTTCGAACTTTGATATTACAGATAAACATCACCGATAATTTAGTTTGAATGGAGTGTAAGGTGGAGCTCGGAACTAGCATTGCTGTCGAAGAAAAAATGCATATCAACGCTAATGGTGTCCTTGTATCATTGCTTTTGGAGTGGTAACCATCTCGGAGTTCAATACGGGATCATTGCGGGCCAGAACCAACAGTGAATACGTGATTTTAGAAACAGATCGAGCGTTCAAAATGACCACGTCAGCTCTTTCGCTTCGAGCGGGTTGTATCCCACCCCTCACTCAGTCACTCAGTCACTCAGTGTATACAGCCAAGATGGTTGTGGCCGGCCGGTGCCGAAAATGATCGCGGAGTTTCGACTGCTGCCGCGAGTGCTTTTGTGGAACTACCCAACAACTGCCCTTGCGAAATGAACAGGCACACGTCCACTATACGAGAGACCCATTTGATTTTTTCACTGAATTCTCTCTCTCTCTAGACTGCACTTGAAATCCGAATTTGGTACAAGTCTCGTACGATTGGAGGTCGGATCACAAATGATACTAGTGCGATCATTGCTGTCGCGGCAATACCCGACAATTTTTTCTGTGCTGGAAAAGAGAATTGACTACCATGGTACCATACAGCTTGTTTAATAAATTGTCGCCAGCACTGTTGTCAAATAGGCTCTGGACCAGCAGTGAGCAGATCCAAACTTGGTCTCGAATGTTGCGCACACAAGACCAGCATTCCCTCGTGAATACTCGTCAGTGGTCAGAAAGCCATTGCACTGACCTTTTGTGTGATTCAGCACCATAATGATTGCAGTTCCGGCCACGGGTCATGTTGTCCAAAATTTTGACTGTAGACCTCGCAGGTATGTCATCAGCCCTTTCTACAGTTCCAATAAATGTTTCTTGCCAAAACTTGGCAGTAGATCAGAACTGCAGTGGAAGCTTTCTTCGAAATTGAGTTCAGGAGGCTGTTCATCGTCCGAGTCGAAATAGTCGACCCACTTCGGATCGCAGCATGCAGTTTGAATCGAAGATTGTGTGGATGGGGTGTGGGGATATTTATCATACCACAGAGCAACACTATTCTGAATACTTCCGTTCTGTTCAGCGATTAAAATGACATTGAGCATAGCTGGAAGGAGATGTAGCACTTCAAAGCGCAGTCCGGCAACCCAGCAAGCACCAAATTAGTGAGCGCAATTATTCACGAGTCCACACCTGCAGCAACGTCCGTGGCGACGTCCCTGTCGTAAGTTGGGTCACCGAGTCAGGCTGCTCTGGTGGCCTGACTGACCTGACCAAACCGACCTGTCGACTAGTCACTGACCTGGCCAACACTGGGGCATGGACTACTGTAGGGGCTGAAGCCATGGCCTGAACCAAACTGGGTAGCAGGAGTCTTCCTGAAGAATTCGAGAATACTTGTTGTGATAGGCTCGTGTCAAAGGCCGCGCCCAGATCGTTGCCGCCAAAGACTTGAATTGATGCCCTACGCATCCATCGTCTAGGCAGTTTGTTCACCCTAAAACCGCTTAACCTCGCGCAATGCAAGTCGAAAGATGTGGCCGAGGTTAGAGAAAGGTCGATTCTTTTTTTCATGCACCCCGTCTGAGATTATTCTCTCTAAGGAAGCCAGTGACCGAAGCCTCCGTCAGCCATTGTTCATTTCCTACTATGAATTTAATGGATGCTGAAATTCAGACACTTGGTTGGAAAAAAATATAATGTATCTCTAGCCCAAGCTTCAACCACACGCCAGACTCCATCGGCTGCAGCATAAGCTGTAAGATCAACGGGCATCGAGTATGAGGGACATAAGACTTGGACTTGGACAATCTCCGTTTTGAGTTGCTATGTAATACCCTGTTTATAATGGAACCACACGCGCGACCTAATTTCCGAAATTCTCTGCCGCAGTGTAAGGTGAAAAGTTGCTGAATATTCGCAGTACGAGACCTGGACGCGGAGTGGCCCGCACCTGCAAATAATGTCCCTTTCCCGCAAGTTATGCAGAAGACGCCCGTTCGACTCGGGACCAGGTCATGTACAAGCATCCACGGCGCTTTTTGGATTCAAAAGTTCATTTTGACTTCTCGGAGTTCGGGGTACTACATTTTACTCGATGTTGATTTTGCTTTTCCGTTTTCAGCTACTATTACGAACCACGCGCCCCGGATTCTAGAAACCCGTCCCCAGTGCAAGGTCAAAAAGCACTGAATATTCTTAGTACAAGACCCAGATGCAGAATGGCGAGGCGCATCTACATCGATCGATATACGGGGTACACCCGTTCGACTGGGGACAGAGTCATTGATCGTCATGGATTTTTTTCCCGCAGTGTAAGGTCAACCGTCATCGAAAGTCGGATATGGGTCCGTTCCGCGGCTCACTTTTGAGTGGGTGCTGTCCTAGACAAATCCCAATGGGGACACCAGTTGAAGTGAGGAGTATGAGATCATTGCACTGCCCACAATTATTGAACTGCAGATTGAATGACTCCAATTGACCTGCGATTGCACGTCGCCAACTTTCGATGATGCACAGTAGCACGGCATAGAGAAACGCGGACTGCACGGAAATATTTGTTACCAAGGGGTGAGCGCAGAGAGTGGGAGAGGGAAAACAGAATGGCGGTATGAGGGGACGATCAGACAGTGGCACGTACATACGACGTGCACAGCGCGTAAATGGACCGCGCGGGTGGCATAAGCAGCACTGTCTAACCTCATACATTAGTCTGGGGGGCTTATTAGAACCTAGGGAAGAGCTCACTGGATAATTAGTGACACCAGCAGGAAATAATTGTCGCCGTAAAGGGGGAGAGTGGCATTGGTGGGAGGAAAGAGCAAATTGTGCAAAGAGGGTGGAGAATCAAAACACATCAGAGTGCCGAAAAGCTGCCGAGCACACCGTCTCAATAAGGAAATGATTGGTCAGGAACTCAAGGGCGAAAAGGAAAAGACTCACAGATTCTCATCCTTATGTTTTGGAGTGTTGTGGTGTGACTCAAGACGCGATGAAATCACGTGTGCGTGCTCATCACCGGCAACGTCCTCCAAGAGGTGCTCGATCTCTGGATTACCTAATAATTCTCACGACCCACCCCCCCAGAAAAGGAAATCCCCATCAAACCATCAACGCGCCACTGCCCGCGCCTTTGTCTGTGAATTTGCCTCTTGTCTGCACTCAACAAAGCCTCTCGTGCCTCAGCACCACTCTAAAACACTCTGCAACAGGATGGGACAGGAACTCTGTACATTTTGCACATATTCTTCCTTGAATATTGATGTTTTCACTTAAAGATAGCTGAAATGTAAAGCAGTCTCCAGCTTGAGGGCGGTTTCAATATATTTCTTGTAGAGAACACATGGGGGCCAGAGAACGTTAAGCAGTTTGTAGAAAGAGTCAGTGTTTCTTAGTATTGTTCTCAAAAAGAGAAGCAGCTGTGTTTCCGCGGGGATCCGAGATCAATCAGCTGTCTCACCTATTCAATATCAAATTGAGCGATCCAGAGATCACGCACCTCTTGACGTCCTCGACTTGACTGGTGCGACATCACGACACCTCGCCACCCCGCCGCCTGCAGTGCAATCCATCGCCTCCGTACCCCCGCCACCAAGACCCGCGATCGGAGTCACCTCGGGCTGGCGCTCCCGTTTATGCGCCTCCTTTTCTCGCTCTATCCTGAGGCCCAACTCAGGCCTCAGATTTGGTTATTCTTAGAATACATCGCGCAAGGCCACCGCTAGACCATCCTCTCCCGACACCAACTGCCTTGCGTACTTACGAGATGACCATCGTGCTCTACCACCTCTCCCCTGGCCCCGTCCTCATCGGCTGCGTCTCTGCCACCACCGCACCAGTCAAATTCTACCACCAGCACGCCAGGCTCCTCCTCTCCTCGTCCTATAAGGCTGACCGTCCCTAACAGGTACCTATACCTCATGCTCCTCGCGGGCACGCATCCCGCTCAGCGGATTCATCATGTACGTCGCCGCTGCCGTCACCTGCATCTGGCCTGGAACAACACGCACAGTAGCTTCAATCTAGTCGGGTAGTGCCATTCCTCAGCGTATTTTGGCGCAGCGACGTGTGCGGGTCGGATCATTGTGGCAAGCGCGGAAAGCTGTCTCGGCGCCAGCCTGCTGCTACGAGTCTGTTCTCAAAGAGTGAGTGTTTCTGCTAGCACCACGGACGGATGGGACCCGTACGTCTTCCAGGTATGTATGTTCTCCCTTTCCAACGCTATCCCTTCACCCCTCATTTCCTCACTCGTCGTTCCTGTTGAGCGCCTGCCGTCCTCGTCTCGTCTTCATCCCTCCATTGCAAACAGACGCCGCCCTTCGACTCCGCCTGCGACACTGGGACAAGACCTGCCCTCGTACATCCACATACTTCATTCCCGTTTGATAATTTTTAACTAAGAGTCCTTTTCACAATCCACGTACCGTACCGGTGGACGACTCACAGATTCAAGTCGAGTTGACTGTCGCAATATGCCTTCACCCCGGCTCGGAATAGGACCTGGACGCGGAATAGCCTGCATCTGCACGACATCGTATGGGCGATATATTGTCTAATAAATACAAAAAAACACGTCGTTTCCAAAAGAAAAACATGTTGTATGATGGCGAGTAAAAAAAACACGTTGTAACATTGTGCGGAAAAAAACGCAATGACGAGAGGTTTGATGAGATCAGGTTTTCGCGCACACGTGCAGAAAAAACACGATGATTTTCACAAAGAAAAAAAAACGCGATGAGAGAGTGATACCAAAAAATCACAATGAGTGCTTATGCTTTCTAAGAGTCGGGAGCATCACTGCATGGCCATCAGTCCGCAGGTGCGTGATAGGACTTGGAAAATTTCAAATGATGACCAAGCGTGCTACCCTTCGTGGCGCCATCAATCCTTGTCCCGACTCCCTTTGCTCACCATGTCGCGGGTCCCGGACTTCGCAAATCGAGGCAAATGCCTGAACTCTGTATGTGGCTCTGGCTGCACCTTCTTTATTCTTGATCCTGGTCCCCTGCCAACACACCCTGGGCTTGTGAAGTGTGTTATCTGCACACTCTCTGGCTGCTGTGCTGCTCAGCATGCCGATTTGGATATGGTGAGTCTCCCCAAGCCTTTTTCATTCTGAGACATCATTAACATTCTCTCCAAACTGGAGCCTGTACCGGCCCCAGCCTCGGCACCCCAAGCCGCTCCCCCGACCTCGGCCACCTTCAATACCATGCAAGGCTCTCGCCCCTCTGCCGGTCCGGCTAAGCCCAATCCATTCCGGGCCCATGCACAGAAGCGTCAAGCCGATGTTGAGACCAAATTTGCAGACTTAGGAAAGACTGCTGGGGAGAATACAATACCGAAGAAGTTTCATCCCGCACATAATGTAAAGATTTTTGTGCTGTACAACCCCTACTGACACATTTTAGGCTCAGCTAGCAGCCGACTTGAACCCCCTTGACTCCAAGAAGCGTAAGCGGCCGAATCAAACTCCTCAATCCGGGTCCAGCGTTCCGAAGAGGAAGGACTGGAAGGATTACACGGTTGTGATGGTGGAGGACACAAAAGCTGTGACCGCCCATAAATACGAGAAGCCCAACGCGAACAAGTAAGGGACCTTGATTCTATTGATGTTCAAACCTCACTCATTCCCCAAGGCTGGGTGCATTGAATGCAAAGGGTTATGTCCAAGTCGTCAGCCTCCATGGCCAAAACACCGGGGAGGAAATTACCGGCGCTGTCTCCACTGTCTTCATGGCCACAGTCCCGGATGTTGATACGTATGGCTTCCGGATTCTCGAGGTTCATGCCGTGAATCTTCCGACTCAAAGTGGCCGGACGAGTAAGAAGAGCTCGTTTCTGCTCAAGCCTATCAGCCTCGCACTTGATATTGCGGTGTGGAAACGGTGAGATCTTTGGCTTTCAAAATTTTGATGCGCGCTCATACCCAGAATCAGTGCTCAATCTCACTACAGTCAGAGATGCAGGCCCTGGCTATAAAAATATAATCTTTGTCGCTCTTTCCTCTGAAGCTCCAAACCTTCCCCTCCCGGGTGTGACTAATCCCAAACCGGCCAGATCTACGGATGGTGGGAGCGACGGCGAAGAATCCAGCGGCGAGAAGCCGCACAACGAAAACGACAGCGAAAACATCACACAGCCCAAGGTATTTGGGTCTCAATGGTGTACTCAACAGTTGCTCATTTCCTGAAGGATTCAGCCACGAAATCCCCGGCAGAAAGTGATGGGGAGACCGCATGCAATGTACGTCCCGCTACAATCCTCGTCCTAGTCCTGAGGACAGCCACAGACCAGTAACGACGGACCTCCTCGCAAAAAGGAGAGACCCGTAACACCGGATTTTGGTCAGGTAATGGTCGTTTGGTGAAGCCTAGTGATTTAAACTCATCACTCGCAATCTGTAGGAATATCCTGAGTTCTCGATGAACGAACAGGTCAGTTTATCATTCATGCACGGCCAAAAACCTCAATTTTTGAGCAGGATGAGACAGCCTTTGACTTTGAAGACACGGTGTGAGCCTCGTGGTCAGGGTGGGCATCCATGTCAAGGGAAAGGAGAGAGCAAGGATATATCGATCATGATTGCGATAAGTTACTAGTGATCGATCAATGATCTGAGTATCAATAATGAGTCAGAAGTAATCAGTTCCAAGGGGCCCAAGTCCACATCGTGTTTATTCTCGCGTGAGCATTGTTTTTTTTTTTTTCATCTCTGGCACATTGCGTTTTACTCTCAACATAATAAACATTGCGTTTTTTCTCAACATGATCAGCATTGTTTTTTTTTTCAACATGATCAACATTGCGTTTTTTTCACGCTCTCCTGGCACATTGTGTCAGATCATTCCAACACATATTGCATGGTGTTTTTTTCGACTGAAATCCATCTGCATTGTGTTTTTTTTGTGCAATTTGAGCCACATCGTGTCAAAAACATCTAAAAATGTACCACAAGACGTTTTTTGAATTATTAGACAGTACTGTACAATTTCATTCAATTCGGCAGTCACGCGTCACGCCCATTTTTTTTTATTGCAGTAATAATTTTTTCTCAATTTATCCGAATTCTTTTGGATTTTAATTGTACTAAAATTTCCGGATTAGTGCCGAATTGATCGAAATAGTTCAGTATGTGTGCCATAACATCGATCGTCATCTTCAAGGATATGCCGAGTACGCCCGTTTGACTCGGGGCCGGGTCATATAATAACATCGAAATTGCACAGTAGATGCACTATGTATAACCTGTGGGCAACTATGGACCAGTCCGTTTCACAATGCACATACTGTACGTGTGGATGGCTTAAAAATTCAAGTCGAGTCGTAACATGTCTTCACCTCAGAATAGGACTTGGCCCTCCGCCACCACCTCGATTGAATTGAAGCTGGCGCTTGATTAAGCGATCTGCTCCCTCGATACAATTTCGGGTGGTTTCAAATTGTGTCCACAATTCGGACTGTTGAATACATATGAGTACTTATGAGACCAGGATGCGGAGTGGCTGCACCTGCAAGTAATGGGTCTTTACCCCAGATTATGCAGTGTACACCCGTTCGACTCGGGACCTGGTCATCCAGCAGTAGGAAATGTGTTTTCGCCTAGTATAGTTTTTTTGAACCCGCCCATAAAAGGCTTCCACCCTTTCTTAAGTAAAGCGCAAAGGAAAAGGCGCGCGCAAAGGAAAAGGCGCGCGCAAAAAAAAATCTCAGGGAGCATCCTATGACCTAATCCCGAATCGAACGGTCGTAAGTTCTCTGCATAAATCCACAGACATGCGTAATTCCAAGTTGTGCAGAGGCGGACCACTCCGCTTACATGTCTTATCGTGTGGCGAAGGCGTCCTCTGACCATGAATCGAGTCCAATTGATGAAACGGGTGAAACAAACTCCATGAACCGACGGCGGCTATCCTCCGTTCGGATCGTAAGCTCAATAAAATTTATGAGAAATTTCACACAGCATGAATAGTAACGCAAGGGTCCGACGCTCTTCGCCGATCATAATCACTCTCCGGCCTATCCTTCGCCCCCTGATCCAATATTTAGTCCAGAGTTGCGCATATGCTCCAACACTTACCCAGAGGATCCCTTCGCCGATCCATCACCATTGGGTCTATTCTACGACGCCTGATATAACGTCAGCGAACATATGCGCGTATGCCGTGAGACTTACGAGTCGAAGCGATTCCTTTCTTGTATGTCTCCACCAACTCGGGGAATGCCTTGGCAGTACGCTCGGGGAGCGACTCAAGGAAGTCACGCCAAAGGGGTTTGCATATGTCGCACAACTGAACCCCGCCAAAACAATGGATGGGGGCCTCTGTGGCGTAGGAGTCGGGATACAAGCACGTGTCGCAGCGCTGGTCATCGGCTGTCTCCAGGATTGCAGCCAGACCAGGGAACAGCAACTCCTCGCGGCGATCGAGTACGTCCTTGTAGTGCTGAATACCCTCCCCGCTGATGGCCTTCAGCTCGCTGGCGGTGATGCGGTACCAGAGCTTGAAGTTACCGCGGGCGTGCGAGACTGTCTCCTCAGTCTCCGGCACCCCGAGACATAGTTGATCCTCAACGAATGTATAGCGACGCATCATCATGTGGACGGTGCCCCCCAATAAGCGCAGATTGTTAAGAACAGGTATCAAGCTGGTCTCGCGTGCCCAGGCAGTGTCGAGTGCCCATAGGACCTCGCGACACAGCCAGAAAGACTTGATGCGCATCTCGGGCATATATGCAAAGGTATTGCAAACCTCGCCCTCGGACCGGTGTTTGTAGAACGCAACCGCGTCGTACATCGTCCAGACGATCTCGCCGAGGACTTCCCACTGTTCCTCGGAAAAGAAAACGTCCAATATGTCGTTGCACGCCAGAGCCGCCATCATCGAGAAGCGCGCCATCCCATCGCAGCTGCGCATGCGGAACCATTGCCTGGGGGATTGTGCCAGCGAATTCGCATATCGTCGAAAAAGCTCGCCGTTACGTCTGTTGGATGACTTCTCGGCCTGGAAAAAGAGCGCACACCGCACCTCGCGCTGCATGTTTTCGCGGACAGACTGAGGCATACCCTCGAAGAGGATATCGAGCAGGGCCGACACGGAATAGCCCAAGATTCTGTCGCTGGCCAACAGATCAACCGCCTGTCCACTGAAATCACAGAAGAAAGCGACTATGTAGATGCGCACGAATGCGAGATATCGCTCCCAGTTGGTATAATGTGGGGTTCCGGATCGCACGGCTTCCCATGCACTCGTAAGGAGCTGAGCCTTGACATCCGCGGAGATGTAGTGGACGTCTTTCATGTCGTCGGCTAGATCGGGAGGGTAATACCAGGTGTCTGTCCTGGGCGGCACCGGGCTCGGGAATGTGTCGGTACGCGGCTCGGACATTGTTGAAAATGAGTTTGCAGGACACTAGTTGAAAAACCAGACGACAGCTCAGCAATCGTACAAAGTGGAGGGAAATTGAACTTACATGAGCTCGTGCTGAAATACAGTGATCAACCGTTGAACAAGTCAATGATCGCCCGAGGAGCAAGGTAAGCAGCGATGATGCGACTTTGCAGAAAAACTTGCCTTGGGTATTACTTGTCAGAACGCCGGGAAGAAATAGGACGTACTGAAAGATTGACAGAATGGCGTTTATATACATCTGTGGCACGATTAGTAACCATCTAGAGACGCTTCACGTCCGTACTCTTTGACTATCCTTATTGTCACTCATGAAATCTCAGGTTCACTTCCGAAGACATGTATTCCCCGGGCTGATATTCACCGATACGTAGCCGTCACTTGAAGCACGACCCAAAAGGAGCGCAGAAAAAACTATCCGGCGGGATTCTATGACCTGGTCCTCTATGACCTGGTCCCGAACGGGTGTCCTCTGCATGATGAAATCGAAACACGACATGTTGTGTAGATGCGAGCCACCCCACCCCGCATTCAGGTCCTATTCTGGGGTGAAGGCGTCCGCTGATTCGAGTACGACTAGTATTCCCGCCCGGTTCAGGAACGGCAAATACCGAAGAGAGAAGACATGTATTCCCCGGGCTGATATTCACCGACACCAGAGAGAGAAGACATGTATTCCCCAGGCTGATATTCACCGACACCAAAGCGAGAAGACATGTATTCCCCGGGCTGATATTCACCGATACGTAGAAGTCACTTGAAGCGCGAACCAAAAGGAACGCAGAAAAAACTATTCTGCGGGATTCTACGACCTGGTCCCGAATCGAACGGGTGTCCTCTGCATGATGAAAACGAGACACGACGTTTTGTGGAAATGCAGGCCACTCTGCATCCAGGTCTCATTCTGTGGTGAAGCGTCCTCTGATTCAAGTACGGCTAGTATTCCTGCCCGGTTCAGAAACAGAAAACACCAAAGAGAGAAGACATGTATTCCCCTGGCTGATATTCACCGACACCAGAGAGAATACATGTATTCCCCGGGCTGATATTCACCGATACGTAGCAGTCACTTGAAGTGCGAACTAAAAGGAGCGAAGAAAAAAAAAATGCTGGCGGGATTCTATAACCTGGTCCTGAATCAAACGGGTGTCCTCTGCGTCATGAACACGAGACACAGCACTTTGGGCAGATGCGAGCCACTCCGCATCCAGGTCTCATTCTGTGGCGGAGGCGTCCTCTGATTCCAGTGCGGCTGGTATTCCCGCCCGGTTCAGAAACAGAAAACACCAAAGAGAGAAAGACATGTATCCCCCGGGCTGATATTCACCGATACGTAGCTGTCACTTGGAGCGCGAACCAAAAGGAGTGCAGATAACAAAAAACTCATCAAAATTCACCATGACCTGGTCCCGAATCGAACGGGCGTATTCTACACAAACGGTGCAATACAGCGCTCATTTTGTGCAGATGCGGGCCACTCCGCGTCCAGGTCTTGTACTCTGCGTTCCTCGTTCCTCGCAATCAAAACTATGGTGTAAACGACATATAATTGAACCATCTGGGACGGGCTCGGGCGTGTGGTTGAATCTGCCACGACCCATTTTTACCACGTTGAAAATCAAGCTGGAGCCGCGCCTATTGCAAAATAAACGCTTAGACTCGGATTGAACTCCGAAGCCTTATGACCGGGTGCCGACTCGAGCGGGGGTGCTCTGTATTATCTCTAGGAAAACCAAAAACTGCATTTTGTGCAGACGCGGGCCATGCCGCTGCCAGGTCTGTATAATCTTGCATAGCACTCTTCGTTCTTATCATTCAAGCCTTCAGCCTGGTGGTAGCAAACGACACGTTGGTTGAATTTGCCGAGGACCGTTTATCTTCCTGGCTGACATCCACCCGTACCCAACTGTCAGTGAAGCGCAAACAAATGCAAGGAATCAAAAATCCCACCGAAATTCAACATGACCTGGTCCCGAATCGAACGGGCGTATTTTGCGTAAACGATCACAGCTTGGCTAGACATGTTGTACAAATGCAGCGTCCAGGTCTTGTATGCTGAGAGCATGTCCAGTGTCTTGGACCACACGTTGGCCTTATTTGTACACGGACGCTCGGTCCGTGAAGGCGTTGTGATGGTATCACCAAGGACGTTTGGCAAAGTGCGGGCCGACCAAGCGCGTTTTGACGTTGCACGACACTTTGCTTTCTCTCGTCATGGTAATCTACGTCGACACGCAAACCGGGCCTTTGAGCTCGGATATCGTCGAATTCATCATGCTCGTTGCTCTGCGCCGCCACGAAAACAACACGATGGACTGTCCTCCTTCAATACTAACGCCGTGGCCACAACAACGAACCTAGTCTCAGCTCGAGCATGGTGGCGTATCTCCGTGCGTCTTTTTCCTATTGTTAATCCGCCTCACTGTACTATTTCGATCAATTCGGCACCGATCCTGAAATTTTAGTACAATTAAAATCCAAAAGAATTCCGATAAATTGAGAAAAAATTATTGCCTCCAATAAAAAAAAATGGGCGTGACGCGTGACCGCCGAATTGAACGAAATTGTACAGTATTCAAGCTGTTACTTGTAACCTCTGCGTCGTCCTCGAGTCTCGAAACCGACCCCAGTCTAGCCCCGCTGCACCGGCCCTTCCTCGCCGACTAACCTGCGACGGATGACACCGTGCTGGGAACGCTGAGCACAGTGGTCGGCTTGCTGCATTCCCCCCACGTCGACTCGTTGTCGGCTTCTTTTGCCTCTACCTCGGTCTCGGACGCTGACTCGTGTAACCTTAGCACCGTCGTGCGCACCGGCGGTGTCGAATCCCCACATCCTGTGCCACCGCTCCCGCTTGCATACAATGACCACTTGTCACTAACCCTCTTGACCCCGAGCACCCAGAGCGAGGTACCGCAAGACTGACCGACTTGCACCCTACTCACCGACTCCCATCCCCTGCCGTATCCGGGGACGTGCCAACTGCTACTGAGACCTCTATCAACAACCAAAGTCCGTTTTCGCGCTCGCACCCGTCCTCCCACCCCTCGCACTCCCCTCCATGTCCGCTGCGCGCCAGCGGGTTCGCGCTGCCCAGTGCCTCCTCGCCTCCAAGCCCACGCCCCGGCTCCGCAAGGTCGTCGAGGGCATCCCCAGCCCATGCCCGAATTCGGCCGACGCAGACGCGGCACGGACGGCTTCTTTCCTTTCAAAGGTTGACTTTGCTCGCAGCTCCACACCGTGACCGTCGCACAGAGCATACGAGCAACACAGTCCTGTGCTTAGTCTTCTCGCCCGAATTTCGATCAGCCGCGTCCTGACTCCATTGCGCTATAAATGCTTGACGCTCAGAAAACCTTTTCCCTCAATCTCATTCTCGATCCCACTACACGACTCGGACAGGCGAATCTCAATCCCACCTCGTCTTACTTCCACAGTCCGTTCGGCTTGTGACCCGCTAAGGCTCCAATAGTTTTCGCTTATAAAGGTTTAAAACTGTTAAAATCGTTTTTATTTTCGTTTAGTTTGCGGCCCTGGGTAAACAGTTCGCAAGCAGTTTTTAAACTGTAAAGGGTTGTTGCCAATTTCATACTCCCAGCATACCTTGAGCACTAATTTGATTCGGCTTGACAGGGCTCCCTGTATTACCCATAATGTGTGGCTAACCAGAAGCAACTCACTGCTCACTTAGTGGGCCAAATTGACCGGAAACGGCCCAGTTTGGGCATTGCTTCCGTAAATGTTGGCGGCATGGCGATTTCCGAAGGGAGACATAAGCTTGTCCGGCAACCACAATTCTCACTGGGGACTTCGAGAAAATCTCTAGGGCAACAGGGTCAGTCAATACATCCATTCCAAGACGACGCCTACCAAACTGCCAGTCTCTGAAAGCTGCGTAGTCTTCCCCTCTAAAATTACCATTTATAAACGGTTTAAACGGTTTTATAAAACGTTTGTTTTTGTTTTTGTTTGGTTTGCCCGTTTGCACAAACGATACCGAAATGGTTGGAGCCTTATGGCCCACCGATGTTATCAATATTGAAAACCAAAGGGACAAAAAATGAAACTGAAACTACCTATCTCCCCCTCTCTCGATGTTGCCTGCCACTCAAATCCACATCGTCGTGGGCATCCCTTTCGTTCGCTCAAGAGATATGTAGATCACCATGCCCATCCCGAATATGCGAGTTTCTGTGGTACCTAACTTCTGAGGAAGGTACGCCCGTTCGACTCGGCACCACGTCATTTAGAAGGAGGCTTCTACGTTTTTCTCTGTTTTTTTTGCGCTATTGTATTATAAGTGAACTTTTGGTTCGCGCTATACTTAACTTGCTGGCCACCATGTAAGCACCAATCCGTTTCAAATCACCCAGTCCCCTACCCAGTCACAAAAAAGACATGCATTGAATGAACCTTTTACGGGACGAACATTTGGAAGATGAGATGTGATTCAGGAATTTGGACCAGACCGCGCGAAAATGGCCGGGAGGGGCGGTCCTACAAGAAAGCAAGCTCATTAGGCGGAAACAGCAGGCGCTTGGCCTACAAATTAGGTCAGTGAACGTGCCGAAGTGAAATCGAGAGTCGCCGTACCAAGTCGCCGTTCGTGAGCCCGAATGGCAGCATATGTGGGGACTAATTTTCCAACTCGTTTCCATTTATCCTCGTCGATCGATGCATAAATCTCGGATAGTGAAGGAAAGATGGAGGAGAGCAGCTCTGCGACATGGTCGGATGAGGTTATTGGCGAGCCCTGGGCATGCCAAAAGGTGAGGGCGCTCTGAATGACCCGTGGAGTTCCGGCAGGATGGTCCATTTCAACATTGGAGGCATCGACGGTGAGCGAGAGATGCTGAAGGCGGCGACAATGACGAGAGAGGGAATGGAGCACCATGATGGTTGGGTTGGACACGCCTCCTTCGATGGAGAGATGCTCAATTTCGGACCAGGCTAGCGCCATTGCGTGCACGAACTCGTCATCGAGGGAAAATCCCCGCGAAGACGACAACTCCACTCGACGGAGATTGGGGAATGCCAATAATGGGCGAACGACGTGGGACGTCATGATGTACATCGCCGGATTGGTCTCCACCTTCTCATAATCCCACTCCCGAAGAAAGAGAGCGATGGATGTCAGATGGCGGGGGGAGATGTAAGAGGGGATCGTCGAGAGAAAGAGGACGGAATTTGTGGTCGATGATTCGTCAACAGCGACGGAGAGTGTCTGCAATGGCGCGTTGCCAAGTGCCGTCATGAAATTCGTAGCGAATTTGTGATTGGACACATGCAGGTCCAGGGAGCGGAGGGCTGAGAAAGAAGAGCCAAAGAAAGGAGGATCCGCAAGAGGAAATGGGTCTTCAGGGATGGATCGAACCTCCAGGGTTTCCAGGTAGTGGAGACCCGAGACATGACGGCAGGCTTCTTCGTTCAGAGCAAGAACGTCGAGGGTACGCAGCTGCGTTAACTGCATGACAAAGGCAGAAACCCATTCTGTCGATTCATCGTCCCACGGCCCATTTGTGCTGACATGCCTCAAAGACCGGCATTTGGACGCGAGCAACGGCAAGGCCGCGAAGCGCCAGAACGGCCACGTATGTTCGATGTAAATCTTTGTAAGATGTGGTCCAACCAGAAATGCAAGATAGGGAAACAGCGCCGACTCCGATTGGCAGGATAGATCCCGGACATTACGCAGCAGAGACCCAGGCGGAAGCGAAATGACCAAGGACTCCAAGACCGATGAGTCAAGCTTCTCTGGCATAAGGCGTGTGTCATCAAACTGCCTGATGCACTTTGAGTAGGTCAACACTCTGTCCCAGTCCTCGGGTTTGAGTGGCGATCGAATTTTCTGGCGAATTACATTCATGGTGGCGTCCGATGCGCAAGTGGACCAACTCACAAAGGACCCCTCAGAAACCTCCCACTTATGAGAAGGAAGGCATTTCAACAGTGGCATAACACCGTATTGGCTTTCCCAGAGTAAAGTCACCGCGGGATCGGTGAATTTGCGGCAGGTGAGAGCAAGCCGATATAAAGACGCTGCTTCACTGACAGGAGGGCGATGGGGAGCCAGCCTGATTGACTCTAGCTGCTCAAATATCATCCTGGTAAGTTCAAGCACATCCCAGCACCTATGCATCGCAAAGAGAACCTGCTGGAAATAGACGGAAGAAAAGAAAGAAAGGCAAATCACGCCACTCACTGTGGGAAGAAGTTTGTCAGCCTGATTGACAACCCAATCGGCATGTGATTTTATAGCAACGCATCAGCAAATCCTGATTTTGGCGTGACCACGGTTGTACCTGCTTGTACCTGTTGTACTTTTTGGGCCATGTACGTACCGGAACGTAACACTTTGTACTCTTGGGCCCACGCTGTACCTTCACTGTACTTTTGGCCTAGGTACGTAGTTCTTTGTACTTATGGCCTGACTATGTACTTGTCCATACATACCGTCGACAAGGAGAACTCCCTGCCATCTCTCCTCAGTTCTCAAGAACCCAGCAAAGCCAGAAAATGGCATGAGACGCAGTGTCGCATTGGTTAATTGGTTAAACTGGGAAAAAGGATGCCAAAAATTGAATGCCAGAGAGAAATGGATTGAGTAAATACAACTAGAGATACAATAACTAGAAGTACAATAGAGTACTTATGACGATAGATAAAAATTCTACGATACTCGGCATGCAGTCCACATGGCCAGCATGAGCAACCTCCTGCCCTCCGAGCCTCCGGACACTATTGCACACACACAAGCACCGCTGCAGCGCATGTATATAGCCAACATGCCACTCGCTCGCCAACCGCCTCAGGCGCGCGGGTATCTACAGTGCGGACGCCGCGCACCTGTCGCGTAGCACCATCCCGGGCATCCTCGCCGACTTGAGTAAGCAGGGCAGCTGTGCAAGGCAGGCATGCAGGACGAGGAGCTGCACGCAGGCAGCGCAACGCGCTGACGCTGCTCGGCGTACTGCCGGAGATCTTCGGTGCACTTGAAACATGCGCGTGCTGCTGAACGAGATAGGTGCTCGAGCCGGGGAGCGCCGTGCACGTGAGTGGGGTGACAATGGACTCGATGAGGGCAGCGCGCGCGTCTGAGGAACATGCTGCGCATGCGGGCAAGGGGAGTGGCGGGGACGGGAAGGGCGCCGCACACGGGTGGACGGCGCTACCATCGAAGTTATGGCAAGGTCACCGGCACCGCGGGGGGACAGGGAACAGGAACGCACGGCGACGGTGAGGCCGCTGGTGGTGCCAAGGCTGATGCCGCTACGGTTTGTGTCGGTGCCGGTACTAGCGTCGGCAACGGTTAACGTCGAGTTTTCCGGCTCAGGACTGGGGCGCTAGATGACGAGCATCATGAAGACGCATGCAGCCGTCGCTACTCGGCCCCTTGCGCGTGAGCAGGTCGAGACGAGGATGTGAGAAATTCTAAGTCAGAGTCAGAGGCGATCAGAAGGCTCGAGAATGTTCGGTGGCACGAACGTGATGGAGAGCCGCAACGGGCGACAAATATTTGGCGATGGTTCGTTGCTTCTTTTACCTTTACCACCACCACCTTCCATCTTTCCTCAGCCCCTTCCTCCGTCTTCTTACCTTCATTCTACTCTCGGCCTTCACTTCTTTCGTCCTATATCACACTTATTGCTTGAAGGTTGTCCAAGGATGACGCGGTGGTCATCGCGGCCGTGCCACCAGCGACATTAGTCTTTGGCAGCTGTGAAGAGATGGGTTGCGACTCGGCACTTGGTACGCCCATGTGTCCTGGTTGTTCACTTTACTGATTGTTCGCGTTGTACAGTCACCGCCGACGGAGTCAGACTATAGAGCTGATCACGAGGACAAGCAGTAAGTCGTTTGGCTCTGCTACTCCTTTCCGCTTCGGGTTGATGACTTATCTCTCAGTAACTTTCGAAATTGTGATTTTAGGTGTGTATCTTGTATCTTCGAGCGACCGACGTCAATTCGTGTTGTGTGGATCCCCATTATTCCACCGTTTGGTGTACGTCCCTCGAATTCTTCATCATGTCCAAACTGACCCAATACCCAGTTCTTTTCTGTACATCAATTTAAATATCCGTGTTAGTTTCTCAATCGTCGCCGCCGATCTCGTCACCATGCCCATCGGCGATGGCTACACCATGCAGCTCTTCAACCCCAACAACTTGTCCGATGTGCGTGTCGTCTCACTTTGCCCTTTATTTGTCCACCTCTTTCCTTACGCATTTGTTCCTGCCCTTGCACCTGATCTTGCTCCGTCCCTTCATCTTGACCCATCCCCCTTCCTTCGTGCATCGCGCTGTTGCACCAGCTCTTGTCCTCATTCCCCTATCTCCATACATACTCCCTCTCCTCTCCCCTTGCCTTGTTCACTCTATCGTCATACTCATCTTTCGTACCCTAGATTTACGCCCTCTTGACCGAGTTCTCGATCACGCTGCTCTCAGTATTCTACCCAGCCGCTTCCGTGACGCTGACCGACACCGGGAGCCGACTGTGTCCAAGAGTACCGCGACGAACGTCCCCGCCAGTACGGCGGGCTCCGGTGCGGTACCCACGTCCAGCAGCACGAGTGCTGCTGCCTCCACATGCGTGGTCGCGGTTGGCGCGGTGGCGATGGTCGGTGTGGGTGTGGCTGCACTCTAGTGTGTCCCCTCGAGTCACAGAGAGTAGTATATATTACTGTATTAACTTCCACACAATTTTTATCTTCATTTTTTGTTCTCTATTGTGCTGTGGGATGAGAAGTGGAATATCGCATTATTCATTTTGAATGCATTGATTAAACCTGCTGGAATGCCGCTGCATTGAAGTACGCAAAAAGTACAAAAAGGTACAGCAAGGTACAGAACAAGTACAGCCAAAGTACACAGCAGTACGTACTTCGGCCCGAGTACGTACAGGTACATATGAGGGGACCCACGGTACAGACGGTACAGGCGGTACAGCAGGTACAACTGGGTACGTACCACTGCGTAGGCGGCCCAGGTTTTGCTGATGCGGTGTAACGCTCTCCTCCTTCTCTCTCTTCTTCACCTTAGATAGCACTCGAGATACTCTTTTTCCATACTTCTATTATCTTACGAAATCACAACCGTCACAACTACCATATACCCACGGCAAATACTCCACCCCTCCCCCCGGACCCCACTGCGTCCACCCACCACATACGCACAGCCAGCCACCATAGACACTTGGACACTCACTTGTAAAGTGCGACATAGTCCCCAAGGGGCCCGCAGCACTCAAGTGGAATAATGAATGAACCACATGCCAGATTCCTGTAGTTGGATCTTCTCTGTCATACCAGTCGAATGGAAAGCGTGTAGTCCACACTAGGGGACGCTGGGTAAAGCCGTTACTGTGGGTAGAGGGGCTCTTCAAGTCCGCTCTCGGGAAGTTTCCACCATTATATACAATGATTTGGTAAATCAACCACGGAGCACCATCTCGTTTAAAACCTAGCCTTTCCAGGTCGTGATTCTGAGACCGGCATAACGACCGTGTGCTTCTTGTACAATTAAAGCAATTTGCTCTCCCGTCAATGGAGTCCAAGCGAGTCATTATTGAGCTCTAAAAACTAAAGACCTGATGAAGAATCAGAAAGTCTACCATTGATACTCTACAATAACCAACTAAAAGTAGAGTGGGACGGAGAAACATTCGCTCTGTGTTCTGTTTCTGTTGGCAAGTAGGCGGAGACATATCTTTTGCGCAGAATTTTTCCCAGATGTTTGGTGATGTTGTGGCGTGAATCACGACACGAATCCATCACGTGTTCTCAGATAAGTGACGTTGATGATCCTCGCCATTCCCGCCCGCTCTCAATCCACGGACCTACGCATCGGCTTTTCTCTCCACCGTCCAGTATCTTCTGCACCCAGACTCCATCCAAGATACCAAGTTCTACCTCCAGCGCCCTCAGAGTCTCCTCATGTGTAGATCCCTGGCGTGTTCCTGCTGATCTTAAATTTCTGTACTTTGGCTTCGCGGACGACAGGGCGAAGAACGGGAGTGAATGACGCTGCTCGGTTTCCTCTACCCACAGCCGGGAGGGATATTCTCACCTCTTCTGGGCGCGTTCTCTGTCTCTTCTACTTTTCGCGTTCCCCCCCTTCTCTCTTTTTTTGTCTTTTCCGTGGCTTGTTCATATCTTTTTTTATTTTTTTTTTGGTGCAGCCCGAGCAGCCGCCCCACCCCACCCTCCCCGTCTTCATTCATCCGCAAACAGACTTCCTCTAAGCGCCGCTCCGGGCTCATTCTTCGACACTGTTCGGGACCCGCTCTCGTACGTCGACACACTTCATTGCCTTTTTATAATTTTATCTAGTACAGAAGGAGAAGTCCTTCGGCGTGCACTCCCCGGCGATGGCGATGGCGAGAGGAGGACTCGGCGTACAACCTCGTGGCGACACGGCGTACAGGCTCGACGGCGGGACAATCTCGAGGCAAGCCGAGGTGGAATGCTAGAAACTCGTCGGAGGACGAGTACAAGCTTGTCAGCAGGTCGACCGAGAATGACGTCGAAGCGGGCGGCTTCACTCCCTCTCGTACACAAGGGCTCCGGCCTGCACCGTTCCTCGTGCCCCACCATCCGCGCGCACGCACGCACGCACGGGCGCGCCTCAGTGCCCGTGTTACTCCCGCTGCCGACGCATGTGGAGGACGCGGCCGATGTCGCTCGACCTTTTCAAAATAAATGCTGATATCGTCTGACGTCTCCCAACAAACCACTCACCAAACCCTCACCCACATGCTTGTCTACATATCCCATCACTGTACTTTGAGCAGCACCCACCCCACATTCGAGTCGTATACTCTAGATCGTCCATCCCTGCGAAATGATAAATGCTACTCCTGTATTTGTATAGCAGGGGAGAAGTGAGTGAAACTAGTCACCAATCTCTCTTTGCGTTTTTTGAGCAGTCCGGTATCTAGATTTGAGAACGGATGAGTTGGGCGGCGCGCGAACTTGAAAATTCTTAACAGACTCCTTGATCGTCGGGTCAGGGCGTCCGTCTTTGTCTCCACAACCCCAGCGCGTTGACGCGCTGCGCTTGGCCCCCCGGTTGGCCAGGTTGGCGCGTCGCAACTGGATGTCCAAGCGAGCACAATAGGGGGCCAAGCCTCCCTTGTGTCTCTTTTGCGCTTGGGCCCTCCCCTGCTCATACTCAGGACGAGAGCGAGGAAAGAGTACACACCTCTTTTTTCCGCACTCGCTCGTCCTAGGTGAGTTTTTCCAAGAGAAATTGTTCGTTGGGCTTTGGCTTCTGTCTCAGATTCTACGCCGAAACCAACGAACCGTATTGATTAACTGCAGTCGCGTCAACCGTCAACTGCGAATTAATCCAAGTACGTACGCCCGTGGCCTCGTACTTCACACCGTGTCTAGCTGGTTGTTGAATTCCCTAGTGCACTGCTGAAGTTCCCGAGCCGCCGCTCGACGCGTTTCTTCAGGCGTCACTTGACTCTTCACGTGTCACTAGTTTGCCTTTACCCACTCTGCATTCCACTGACCTCTTACCCTAAGTTATATAGTACCGTTCACCTCGCTCGGTTCCTCTCGGTTCCTCTCCATTCCTCGGTTCTGCATTACCGCCGTCCTTACTCTACGACTCCGATCACGTACCTCTTAATTCACTCAGGCTCCCACTCAGGAGTCGCGTTTCTGCTAAACCCACTCGGGCTGAGTCCTCCCCATACGTGACCTCAGGGTGTCTTGGCGCACTCGGTCGCTAAGCACAGCGCATAGAAGCTGGGCTTTGTCGTCCACTCGGGCGATTAGAGATCCGAATGGTCCTGGAGAACGGAATCGAGGGACGAGAAGAGCATCAGGCCATGGAAGGAGTCCGAAGAAGACGCGGGTCGGTGAAACTTTGGTTTTTTACTTGGACAATGGTGCACATCTGCCACCGGGGAACTAAAAGAGATCACCTACAATTGATTTTTCTGCCAGGGTGAATTTTGATGCATAACGCAATGGGCTCCCCTTGGTGTGAGGCGCGCGGTATTTGCCATGGTGATGACTAGTACTTTTGCGGACAAAAAAAAAAGATATCACCGAAGTATTGTGTAGTTACAAATGTATGGTCGGACATCGGCGCCCGCCGTTCCTAAGGCCCTAATATAAGTAGCAGTGGGTGACTGTGAGTCCCACCCCGATGGGGAAGTCCGGTTCCGCTCCATCGTCTTGGCTCAGACACGACTTTGACGTGCATTGAATCCCCAGCCCAGGAATCCCGAAGTCTCACATACGGTCTCCGCTTCACCTTTATCATCTCTCTGCCATATTAAAGCATAGACTTTCTCGCCGCTGAAACAGCTCTTGACACTCCGCCTTCGCCTCAGCCGTGCTCGACTCAGGCTGATTCCCCGGGATGTCAAGCTACAACAACAGAGTAGCTTATCTAGGGTACGTGCGTCCACCGTGAACCCAATTTAATGATGTTTGAACGAATCAGTCAATCAGCGTGTTCCTCGAGACAATCCTCTATGGTAATCCTACGGATCGACGACACCGGCGAGATTTAATAATCTAATTAACAGGCTTTTATCTCTCGGTGTTCATCGAATCTTGCGTCATCTTGACGCGGAAGGCGAACAAGATGTACGTCCTCGGGACCGCAATCACCTTATTCATCTTCATCACGATGGTGAGTCACTTCATCCACTGAAAGCCGTTCTGGGTTTGATATGCGCCGTGGTAGCACTGTATATTGGACATAGCCCGATATGTCATTTATATCCGTGAGTTACGCCTTTACCGATGTACGAAGCATGTCCTCATGGCCTTGCACAGAGGACACTGGGATCGTGTTAGAACCACCTAATGGAACAAAGATGCTGGCCGTTCACATCTGTTGGTGCGTTGTGACCCTGATTGCAGACTTGTTCCTCGTGCGTGTCCATCCATATTTTAACTTCTCCCCCATCTGTGCACTGACTGGACCAGATCTTCCGGACGTTCATCGTGTGGGAGAAGAATTACTGGGTGATTACTCTCCCGTCACTGCTCTTCCTCGCCAATTTCGGTGTGTGCTTCCTCCCTCGCGAGCTCCCCGTGTCCTGCCGTTGATCATTTTTTCATCAGCGGTTTCCGTTTGGTCCCTGTACTCCCTCGTTACGTTCAACCCCAGGACCATGTTCAGGGAGATTTCCTACACCGTTGGTGTGATCATCTACCTCACGCTCTTTACAAATGTGCTCTGCACCGGCCTCATCTCGTACAGAATTCTCTCTATTCGGCGGAACGTCGCAGGGAATTTTTCCGGAATTATTACGATGATCATAGAATCAGGTCCGTCGTATTCTGTCGTCATTAGTGGGTATATATTCAACCGGCAGGATAGCGGCGGTCTATACTCTCCTGCTCATAGCGCAACTCATTGCCAACAGTTTAGGGTCAATTATCAGCATCCTCCTAGTGGCTCTGGTTTGTTCGCATTCACCTCGTTGGTTCTCAATATATGCCTAAGATGCTTCCACAGGCCCCACCTACCGTTGTAGGTCTTTTTTCGACATTTTGTGATTCCCCGAGCAGGATTAATTGATCTGCCGTTCCGCACGTAACTTAGGGCCTGGTGGTAAGCCTTCACTTCTTTCTTCCCTTTCACTCCGTGTGCCCCGCTGATGTTTGTTTCTCAGTTCTTCTACATCATCATTCGTGTGAGCCGCGGCAGCTCGTACGGCGATGGGCCGTCGGGAGCACAGAGTACTGCACAGTGCGTTAGTCTAGACACAGTCTTGGTCTGATGGCATCAACGAAGGGTCGAACAATCTCGGGAATCCATGGAGAGTAATTTGGGTTGGGTAGACCGCACTGGATAGCGATGGACAACTTCGCGGGGTGATGCTGCGTTGCCTAGGAGTACTTTTCCAGACACCCCGGAATTTTGCGCGAGACACTGGTTGGGGGCGCAATAGGAGATTCGGCCCGGTCTGAATCGAGAAGAGAGGTCGATATTGATGCCACCACCAGGAACCTTCAGATTTTCCCTCTCACCTGTTGTTTGCATACCCATGTTGAAGGAACGACCCTACAACTTGAAGACAATCGACACAGAACCCAGCTCGCGATACGAATTGCGTCTGCGATCAAAGACAGTTGTTCGATCAATGCGCCAGAGGCTGCTGTATTGATAGACTGTCATCAATGCTCAGAAATATCGACTGGCTCGAGTCTAGCGAGGGGGTCAAAATTGATCAAATTCTGCCGTAAGACCGTGCGATTCAACTAGGGATCTAGCAGTAGGAAACCATGTTCACTCCTGCTCAATATGATACTCAGGCATCTTGTTCCAGCTTATACATAATATTTTTACAAGTTAGCAGTAGCATTGGCATTCGAGCCCCAAACCTGTGCCACAAAGTCTTCCACGTCTTTCAACAACACCTCCGGGACTTCCAGCGCCGCGAAATGGCCTCCTGATTGCGCTTGACGATAAAAGACGAGGTTGCAATCTTTCTTGACCCACGACTCTGGGAGAGGGATGATTTCGCTGGGGGGTAGAAAGGAAAAGAAAAGAAAAGAGAGTTAGCGACGGCAGGAAGGGAAAAGGCTTATGGGGAAAAGCACCGAGGGAACCAAGTATAGCCGACGGGCTTATCGTGGTACGTGTAGTAGCCGGGTGCACGTGTGATAGTCTGATTTGAAAAGAACGAAATAATATTAGCCTTGAAGGGAGCAAAGGAGGAGGAGGAGGAACGCAGGACAGGGCACGAACCTCCCTGTACGAATAGAAGGACGTGGAAATTGAGTTCGTAAACCAGTAGATTGATACATTTGTCAGGATCTCATCCATAGATGGATTCTCATCCGACCACTCCAGCATCTTCTCCCCGATCCTAAAATTCATCGTCAAGGGCATCAGCGGGCGGAAATTGAATGAAATGAAGTGACATGAGAGAGAACCAACGAACCAGGCGAGAAGAGCTAACGGGCTTGACGACAAGGCAAATCCAAGAGTGTTCGGACGAGTGCCTTGCTCGATGCCGTAGGCCCAACCTGTTTGGCGGAAGACCGCACCACGGTCGAGCGCTTCGCGCTCGGCTTGCGACAGGATTGAACGGTCGTCGGTCGGGGGAGGTGCAGCGCTGAACATGTTTAGGTGGATAGCTTGAGGGAGAGATACATTAGTTTGGCGCAACGTAGGCCTGGATAGAGAAGAAATCGACCTTTGCAGTTATCGTGGTTCATGGTTAAGAGTCGGGCAACACCAGAGCCGACATCACCACCCTATTTGCAAATTAACGGTGAGCTTGGAGTGAAATGCAAGGAAGCTATCGAATCACAGACCTGAGCAATGTACTTATCGAATCCCAGTCCCAGCATGAGATCATTGAAGATTTTCGCGACATCCACCATTTTGAATTCCGTCGATTGAGGACCGGAACTGAAGCCGTAACCAGGGAGAGAGGGAACAACTACGTGGTAAGGAAGGGTTTCGGGCGTGTACTTTTCGGAGAGAATTCCCAGGATAGGAATGAATTCGATGAAGCTCCCTGAAACTCGCTTTGGCCTTGTTTGATCAAGTGGAAGTAGAGACGGACCTGGCCAGCCGTGGAGCATGATCAAAGGGACCGCGTCCTTCTTCTTGCTGAACAAAGCCATAAAATGAATATCATGGATATACTCGTTTCTTCCGATTTGGACGGGAACTTTGGTCATAAAGTGAGGGAAAGAATTCATCCTCTTCTCTTGAGTACGCCTACGCCCGGCAATTTGGATATCAGTCGCGTCTTGTCTTGTATGAGCCCGGAATCTCCTGCCAACTTACCAGTCGAAGCTCGTCTCCCACGTTTGCTTGGCGGTCTTCAGCCAGTCCAGGGACACGCCTAAAGAGTGGTCGGAAGGGTTGCTGTTGGTGGGCGTGGATGGACCGAGGCGCGAAGCCTTGAGGAGCGACTTGAGCTCTGCAACGTCGGCGTCGGGGATGGCGACGGTGAAAGGTTTGGCCTCCAGACCGGGAGGGTTGGGAAAAGTGCTGAAAGGCGACATCCTGATAGTTTCGGTGATCTGAGAGAGGATGAAGGAGGATGAGTGGACCGCTTTGTCACCGTTTCTCTTAGTCAGGCGTAGCACCAATCACGTGCTGAAAGCGTCAGTGACCCGCAGGCATATGCATTTCAAACAACCTTCGTGATTGACGGTCTATCGAACTGGCGAAGCAGATCGGCTTGGTCTCCGCTTCTTGGTGCTTCTTCGCCGAGTATGCGATGCGGGTAAAATTCCAATTCGGAGAAGAGGAGCGGGCAGGAGAGTGCTGAAAATAAGTGGGAGATCGTGTGTACTTCGGGGAGTGCCCGCCTTGAATAAATCTAGCCAGAACTCGGGCGGCAACTGGCAAGCAACTCGCACGACATGATGGAGAAAGCTAAGGGACGTTCGGATCGATCCGAGGGTAGTCAGAATTTAATCATGTGCCCAATGGAAAGTGCGGGCCGGCCAAGCGCCTTTTGACGTTGCTTGGCGCCAGCCTCCCGTGCTCATCGCTCCAACTGCTCTGCGCCGCCATAAAAGCAACACGATGGACTGTCCTCCTTCAATACTAACGCCATGGCCACAACCATGAACCTAGTCCCAGTATTGAATCAGACGAATGGGCTAGCAGGACCAACGCGCAAAAGCCGACCATGCCGCAGTGCATGGGCTCACCCTTTCCCGGCTCATTCCCTGAGGAGCTAGTGGCCCAGTAGCAAAACAGAGAGTTGACGCTGCTGAATACAGCCAAGACCTACTTGCCTACCTAAGACGATGTGCAGCGCGCTATGACAAACGTTCGCCAGGCGGCGAAGACCTACTTGTCGCAGAGTGTGGCGGCGTATCTCCGTACATCTTCTTCCTATTGTCAATCCGCCTTATTCAAGCTGTTTTTGGTAGCCTCTGAGTCGTCCCCAAGTCTCGAAACCGACCCCAGTCTAGCCTCGCACCCGCCCTTCCTTGCCGAGTTATCTGTGACGGACGACAGCGCGCTGAGGACGCTGAGCACCGGGGCACAGGCTGGCTCCCTGCTTCCCCTGCACGTCGACTCTTCTGCTTCCTTTGCATCTACCTCGGTCTCCGATGCCGACTCGGGCAACCTCAGCACTAGCGGTGTTGAATCCCCGCATCCTGTGCCACCGCTCTCGCTTGCATACAATGACACCATCGTCTCGGATGTCCCCAATTTACCTGCAACCCTGGCTGAATCCCTATCCTCCTCACTAACCCTCTCGACCCCGAGTGCCCAGAGCGAGGTACCGCAAGACTGACCGACTCGCACCCCACTGCCTGCGCTCCCATCCCCCGCCGTATTCGGCGATGCGCCAACTGCTACTCAGACCTCTATCAACGACCGCAAGTCCGCTTTCGCGCCCGCACCTGTCCTCCCACCCCTCGCACTCCCCGCCACGTCCGCTGTGCGCGCCAGCGGGTTCGCGCTGCCCAATGCCTCCTCGCCCTCAAGCCCACGCCCTGGCTCCGCCGACTCCAATTCCAGACTCCAATTCCAGCCTCATGCCCGCCCCAGCCGCCGCCGAGGCGCCTCGCCACCCGTGCAGAGCGAGGCGAGTCCGACACTGCTGCCCGTCAACACCCCCGCTGCATACACATCAACCCAGGCTTGGGCTCCGCCAATGGCGGTCCGGACGCTGGCGCGCACCAGGGCATGGTGGAGGGGGAGAACGCGCCACTGCCTTTGGATGTGTTAACTGCACTGGACTGGGCTGCTGCATCGGAGAACACCGAGCCACCTGTGCCTCCGAAGACGGATTTAGCGGAGCGCGCGCTGCCGCCTGCGCCTTCCACCGCTCACGATGACTGGGGCGCGGACGAAGATTCGGGCTCGGAGCTGGGGCTCGAACTCTGGCTCGGACGCAGGTGCAGACGCCGTTGCAGGGCCGAAGCAGCCCAGGAAGAAGCTGAAGCTACTTCAACGCTCGAAGGAAGCTGCACGTCGGGCATGCCAGTTGGCTGCGTTCGGGCGAAGTTATATGATACCAGTGAAGTACACACGGGTTATCTGATTGTACGAACAAGGGATGTGATGAATTTACGCAATTGCCACTCTTGCTTGGATTCTGTCGCCTTCGAGTGCTTCAGGGAATTCTTAGACAATGTCTTTTGATGTTTAGATCCATTATTCCCGCGATCCAGTCATCGGCGAAATTCGGCCCACGCAGACGCGGCCAGGTTGCACCTGCTTCTGAACATGGGTTAACAGCTTTCACAGTTTTCATCCACCATCAAGCGTTTTCGATTTTCTGGAATGTTTTAGGAAGCTTCTGGGCCTTCTCCGAGTCTACGAATGGGTCAAATTATCCAGCTGGCTAGAGAGAAACTTGGTAAAAATATTATTTATACCACTACTCAGATCTCGGTTGGCAAGACAATTTTTGCGTTGCACTACAATAAATCTTTTTCAGGTTCGATGTACTCCTGGAGCGGTGTCTTTTTTCATCGCATTCTCCTCCGGGACCAAAAATTATCAGTAATATAGGGTAGACTTTTACGAATAATACATTCTCACACGACCGGTGATCTCGACAAATCTTTGCTCTTACCACGCTCGGCATTATACTCCTCCGCACGCTGGATGGTATGCGTATGCGTCCGCACCTCCGTGCGCAACTCAATGGACCGCGTCAACCCCGGAATCATCCCGAGGTCGACATCGTCCGCTGGATACCGGCGCCACTCTGTGCTCGTAATCATCAGCCCACCTGATCGCCCGATGTCCTGACGCGTGTTGAGTGTCCACATCGCGGAGAAGGTGTATAATTTGGGCAGCCAACTGTTTGTCATGATTGCGACCATGGTCCAGCCATCGAATATGGACGCTTTTGGCGCCCGCGTCGCGATGAGATTCAAAAACGCGCATGTGGTGGCCGGAGCTGCTGACTAGCAGGGCGTTTTAGATTTTGGACGGCCGTTAAATGGAATATGCAGGCACCTGAATCGTCAACTTGAGGAGCGCGTTCACGATACCCACAGTCACAGGCAGGGCTTCTTTGGAGTGTTGCTATGGGGAATCATATCAGCCGCAATGTATCCTATGAAGTTGCCAAAAACTCACCACGAGGAAATAAACAGTACTTCCAGTGAGAAGGAGGTCTCCGGCGACAACCGTCCCCAAATGAATCGAAACTGTCGATAGTTGTTAAATTAGTGGACAACTCAGGCTGTCGAGATGACTGGTGCGTACGCCATCGGTCAATTTGTAAAGGGTCGTTCGCGAAATTGAGGCCCGTCTAGAGGAAGCTTGGTATTCTTCGGTTTTGAAAGAGAATGGAACCCACCGACACAAAAGCAGAGAGCAGTGCGAAAACGAAAAGTACCGCTATTAAACCGACCATGTAAATATTCTTCGATATCACCTGCATCCGGTGGAAGTTGAGTGATGGACAGACATATAATGAGGTTTGAAAACCCACCCACAGACGGTAACAGAAAAACATTTGGACATAGAACGCAATGACCGCCACGAAAGAGACGTTGATTTGCAGAAACCAAGAGGTTTGGAAGAGCCCGACGGCCCCCTCTACGTCCGTAAAGTGCTCGACATTTTGACTCCACATGACACCCCTGCAGCACAGATCAGTGTCAAGATACCCACGAAATATAATAGATACTGACAATCCTTGGGCGCTCTTTAATGTCGTCAGGAACAGAAGCCCCCAAACAAAAGCACGCAGGAGGAAGATATCCTTCTTATACAGTGCTGTGTAATGCGCGAATTGCGCAAATATGACGCCCTGGAGCACGAGATCGCCGGATACACCATGGTCCTAAAATGCGAATCAGCCACTTGCGTCGCATTCGGTTCGCAGAGGAGGTACCCAACCACCGAGGACGTAGGCGACTGCTGGAATCGTCGGCATATCGAGGGGAGCGGAGAACCTGTCGTGCACCTTCGCTTATGGCCACCCAATTGCCTTGCCGGTGGTTCCAATTGCCGATGTCGCGCCGGCAAAAAACTTCCACGACCCTGTAAGTATTCTTTAGGTAAATGGTTTAGCTAAAATAGGACCCGAATACCTGACACCGAGTATGACAGATCCGGTGGTCGGGTGTCACCGACCGCCCTAGAGAAATGTCAGCTTGCAGATCCCGACATTACTCAGATCTTAAGCAGATGCACTGACTTTATGTGAGTCTGTTTATGTTCTTCTTTTTCTACCACACCATTTCCCGATGTATGACTATTTGTTTGCGACGGAGCGCCCACCTGGCGCTTAACTTTCAGCGTCAAATCTTGGCCACGAGCGATAAGATTCCTTTCATCCATTACAGACTTGGCTCTCAGGTACCCAATGTACTGCCAATAGCAGTAATCTAGTCTCTCGTAGACAGATTCTTTATATGAATGTTCGTACCTCACTATATAAAACAGTAATCCTCGGCCGGCTATTTCCCTTTCCCGTTTTCCCGTCGCGTTTGAGACGGCTATATTATGTACCGGTTTAGGTCCAGGTCTATTTTCTGAATTCACATTCTAAATGTCAATCAATGTTCGCTCCTTTTATGGGTTTTTCGCCTTTTTTGGACCCACTCCGGCTATTTCGGGCCTGTGATTCCCGGCCTCCACTTCGCATAGCTTTTTAGCCCAACAAAAATTCTTGAGTGAACCGAGGTCAACTGGAGTTCGCCATCCGGCTGAAAACTCACCCCACCATAATCTGGCCACATCTCGTGCGTGGCCCAATGTGAGCTGGTCGACGCTTTGTGTCGACTGAGCGAACTTTGGGCTGCGCAATATTAATCAACAAATCAGAAAACAAGTCTAGCCTGTCAGTCTGGCTAACATCTTTCGGGTGGTACCAGGGGTGCCCCGAGGGCTTTTTGAGTGATTACTTACATTTTGAAAATAAAGATAATCATATCCCATGACCATTTTTTAATGTCGTGTTTGACAGGCCTGCATCAGGGAAACACCACATGTCTATGTGGTGCTACAGAGAGTCCCTTAGAGCAGTAGGCTCATAGGCATGTACCCTCTATCAAAGATCACTACACAGCCAGACCTTTAGATGCAGCCAGTTTAACTGTTGAATTATGAGTCAATTCTTGATTGAAATTATGTCCCCGAGTTATCGGAGTTTAACCCAGACCTATTTGAAATATTATGTGTCACGCGCAAAATCAAGGATGCACAGGGGCTATCTGCCCGCTATTATATCCTCAGCACATTTTTGAGATTGAAACGAGTCCTGCTTCAGTGCATACACCAATTCCAGGTGCAGAGATGTCTGCGGCGTCTGCCAATCTCGACCATACAGGTGTGTCGCGGTCACCTGATCTTGATTAACCGTGCTAACCGACACAAAGTATGGGCCATTCAGCCCGACCAAGAATCCGCAATCTGTCGTATCTGCGATGATGGCCGTGTCCGTAAACTTCACAATTGTAATGGGCACGAAAGGACCGCCACACACAAAGCACTCCTGGAGCATCACCGCACCCAAGCAGTGATGCCGTCTCCCGCTAATAGTGGGTTTACTGACACCCAAATTGCCGAGGACGGCATGCGAAACTTATTGTCTTCGCTGACTGGGTATACTGTCGACCCCTATCCAGCCCCACATGCCCCATCCCTCGATACAGGAATTGTTTGGGGGTTAATTGGTGACGATGAAGCAGATATCCCGATGACTGCGGAGGAGCAGGCAGTTGCTCAAATTGCGAGTGGCATACTTCAACGCTTTGACGAACTGCCTGGGTCCGATGATGAGCTTGAGGAACGAAGTGTAGCGTCTGATGATCACCTTGAAGAGCCTCTTGTTCCTGAAATTCCTACTTCCCCCGGAGGTGAGTATTGATTTTTTATCAGTTCACAATACCTTCATACCTCGATGTCAGAAAATACGCACCAACCACGGAAACGGGCTCGCACCACAGAAACAGATACATTGTCAAAATTTTGGTTCCCGTGGCATGATAGAATTGTAAGTGTTTCCAATGTTTTTGTTGCTGTCCAATTAAATTCTGCGTTCAGACATGCACCCTCGATATTCTCATGCATCTACCTCGCTCCGTATTTTCTCACCGTCAACTTGATCTCTTCCTTTGGCTGCTTAAAGTCAACGAGGTCGATGATGTGCCATCCGTCAAATCAATGCAGACTCTGAACGCTGCACTTCAGAAGATGTGCGGCATCGATACTATTGCTTACAATGGCGCCCTTGGGCATAAATATTTTGTCAACAGTTTGGCGCAAATAATCGCTCAAGTGGGTCTCAAATCTGTTTCCAAAATTGCTACCAGTCTTATCGCCGTACAGGAGATGTCTAATCCGAAAGTGCGGCCACATCTATCTTTTTATCCGGAAGATAGTGGACCGAAGCTATCGGAGGCCCGACAAGGCCAGCGCTGGCTCAACGAAATTCCAGATGACCAAACAACCCCTATGTTACGAATCGGAGCAGATGATTATTTCATTCACGAGCCAGCCATGCTGCGCGATGGAAAATTCTGCATGCCTACTCGTTGGTTTACGAAGGATGGTCAATATTACGCCAACTGTTGGGAGATGAGTTCTGTCGCCTCAGACAAGGGCTCGGGTTGGCGTGTCCTCCTCAAGGCTCAACCTCTTGTTGTCCCAGCCTCAGAATTTCTGAAAAATTTTCCCGCATTTCAACGCGATGCGGCTCATTACAATATCCCTGATCCAACGTGCATAATTGGTGCGGTCCCATTTACTTGTTGATTCCTCTGACAATTTTACTGAACTGATATTTTAGATGTCTTCGACGAAGTGTTGAACACCAGCAGCAAATGGACACACACAGATCCTAAAGTCGGTAATCTGTGGCGTGCTCGAGCTAAAGGCCATCGTGTCGTTTGTTTTCCTTTGTGGGTCTATTGTGACGACACTTCCGGCAATGTTTCAAAGAAATGGAATGAACACAACAGTTTTCTTGCTACACCCGCAGGTCTTCCCCGTGCGGAGGCTCAGAAGGAGTATAATATTCATTTCCTCTCTACCTCCAATATTGCGCCTCCTCTCGAAATGCTCGACGGAATTGTGGACCAACTCGAGTATGTCTTATATCTGAACACATTGTTATGTACTCATTCAAGGCTCAGCATTGCCCAAGAAAACGGAGTCTGGGCTTGGGATGTTGTTCTCATGGAGCCTGTCTTGGTTATCCCGCAGGTATTGGCCCTTCTTGGGGACAATCCGATGCAAAGCGAGTTTGCATGCCATATCGGGCTTCGCGGGAAACTCTTTTGTCGGGCCTGCTGGGTCAAAGGAACCGATGCGTCTGACCCAGCTGACCCTGCAGCTCCTAATATAGCAGGGGATAGTGACGGGGAGAGCGCTACAGGAAGTGTTCACAGCGCTGCAAGTTCCAATAACTCTATGGCCAGTGATGGGGACCAGCAAAAAGGGAAAGGAAAAAAACTCAAGGAAACAATGGCGCAGATGGTGAAGCGTGTTACGGACTTTGTCAAGGTATTCATTTATTTGTGTTGTGCTTCCAAGTAGATTCTCAGATCTTATTGCAGATCGGAACTCTTCGAAATAAAACCGAAACCACCGACAAACTCAAATCATTTTTCACTGAAGCTTCTACACTCGATACGAAAACAAAAATCCAAAACCAGCGTACCGAATTTGGACTTAAAGATACTTATCAGCTATTCTTCCTTGAGAAACTATTCAAATCGTACAAGGGTAAAAGGGGCAGACCTTCAAAACAAGCAGCTCTCGATGCAGCCCTTGCCCACCTTCCCGAAAATACCACCAGCCCAGTCTGGCGGATTAAAGGTGGCTTTACTTCTCGACTCACCATCCATTGATATATTGCTCACCAAGATCTGCAGGCCTTGATCCTCACCAAGATACGCCTGTGGAAATTCTCCATGTTGTTCTTTTAGGGTTTGTGAAGTACTTGTGGCGAGACCTGGTCCAAGTGCAGCTCAAAAACAAAGACGACAAGAAAAACCTTCTCATCACTCGACTGTCTTCTATCAGCGTGGCAGGCCTCGGGATTTCCCCTCTGGCTGGCAGAACCCTGGTCCAATATTCGGGGTCTCTAACCGGTCGGGATTTCCGCTCCATTGCTCAAGTTGCCCCTTTTGTCGTCTATGACCTTGTGTCAGCCGATTGTTTCACAACTTGGCAGTCGCTCTCCAAATTGATCCCTCTAATCTGGCAGCCCGAAATTGAGGATATTGAATCATACATCGTGAGTATTTCCCTCCTGTCTCTCTGTTCATGCATGAATAATTTTTGCAGGCTCTTCTGACCGAGGAGATCAATCATTTCCTACTTTGTGCAGCCCGGTGGACGAACCGCTGGTTCAACAAACCAAAATTCCACATCCTACTACACCTTCCTGCTCACATTCGCCGCTTTGGCCCTGGGATTCTGTTCGCAACGGAAGCCTTTGAATCTTTCAATGCAGTTATACGCGCCAAAAGTGTTCATTCCAATCGGCATGCACCGTCACGCGATATTGCCCATGCCTTTGCGCAGGGTAATCGCATTCGACACCTTCTCAGCGGCGGATTGTTCCTTCTGGCTCAATCTGACCCTATCCCTTCTTCCTCCACATCCACAATTCAGCCAGAACAACCAGTAACTACAGTCCCCCGCCCATTCTCTGACGCCATTGATGCCTGGCATACCATTGGTCCTGGTCCAAAATATCTTGTTGACTCACCGAGCACCGTCACCAGTTACCTGGGACTTGACAATAAAAAGACACCCGCATCTGGTATAGTCTCTTCATTGGTTCAACATTGATTTTATTGTTCACCGACAATATTTGCAGGTGTATGCTCTTTGGATAAAATCCAAGCAAGGCCTATTGGCGAAATGTTAATCGGAACACATATTGCAGATTGGTCAACACGTCAAGGTCTCTTCCGCACATGCAAAGATATCATCTTGCCCAACGGCGATTTGTGCACTGCCGGTTCATTTGTAATTGTCCGCCACCCGGAGCTGATCGGCGAGACATTTGTTGCTCAGGTTGAAGAGATTGTGCAACAGGTTGGATCTGTTGCAGCCCATGCGAGTCTGGCAGATGGTATTCTTGCTCAGAAAGTCCTCCTCATCCGAGGTCGTTCACGTTATGGAATGCCTACTGTGCTCCTGACCAACGAGCGATCAGTCTACAAGTTCGAGGTTGGATTGAATTTACACTGCGAAGCACACCTTTTAACTTGGATTTTTAGGATTTTGTATGCACCGTCAATGTCCAGCATAACTGCATGGACAATGATTGTGCACCCACCGGCTCAAGGGCTGTTCTTCAAGAACGTCAACTCACAGATCAAACCCAAGCACGAATTGCACACTCCAATAATCCAACCGATTTCATACTCAACACAGCCCAGATGCGCGACGCAATACATGTTCAGCGCTTTCGAATCAACTGCGAACTCCTTGACGCAAATACAATTATCCACCAAAGTGCAGTCAATGAATTGGAAGCTAAAAAACAACTGGCAGCAGAAGATGGCTCACCCCATCGTGGACGCGGACGCGGGCGCGGGCGCGGGCGCGGGCGTGGACGCGGACAGGGAGTTACGCCCGCACCATTACCTGTAACTCGACTTCGACAGTCAACACCATTGATACCCTAATCATATGCATAATTATTTTAAAAGCAGTTTGGTTCAATAATACAAGAGAGCCAGTTGGGATTTGTCTTTCAGCATTCATACCTGTTCCGAGTTTCACGCGAATGTGTTTTTGCGTTCAACACGTGACTGGAAAGAAATAGGGGCTTTTTGCTTGAAAGGCCTTTTTGAATTTTTGGCTTCATTGAAGGCAAGAGAAGTATGGTAGTATTGATATTCTGACAAAATTTGGCTGGGTAAATAAGCAGGAAGGGCTATTTAATTCAACCAAAGTTGCTTTACGATCAATTTTTGATCGTAAAGTGAACGCTGCCCCATGTGGCTGTGCTGACAGCACCTGTTGAGTTTACGCTGCTCTCTCTCTGCTCCACGGAGCATTGAGACCCCCTGGGAAATCTTGATACACATGAAAGGTTCTCCATTATTTTTGGACTAATTTCTTGACTGACCCCCTGCCTGGGCGGACATTAGAGCTATTGCGCACAGACATCATGCCATCAGCAGCGAATGATGCGAGTGATATTCACCTTCAAAGTCCCGCTGCACGTCCAATTCTGTGCAGATTGCTTGCGACAAGAAAGCCCCTGACACATTTTATGTTCATGCACCTTGTATATGTTTTACAGGGTCAGCTTCTCTGTGAAACAAAGTGGAAGAATGCCGACAACAACGAAATCATACCAACTGCTCTTACTGTTGATTATCTGGATACATTCATATTCCAGGCATGAAAGGCATATGAGATGTTCATTGAGAATACACAGTTGATCATATTCTAATCCAAATTTCGGCTCAACATATTAATCTCTGCCAGAATCCGGCGTCGATGATGATCACGTCCTTCTGCAAACTCGCACCGCTTCTGCAATCTGCGGAGATTGTCTGCAAAGGAAATACCATTGCTGTGCGAGTCCCGAATCCTACCAATAACCCAGTTCTCAAATACTGAAAGATTGGTGAATGTAGTCTCTGAAGACTCGGCCACAGAATGGAAAGTCTCGGCCGAGTGGTTGGAGGCTTCGAACTTGACTTCATCCTCGAGCTCAAATTTGATCTCCAGTACAGGTTCTTCAGAGGGTACCGGTGATGGATCCCGAGACAAGGCCTTCGTCCCAGCGAGCACTGATTCAATTCAAAGGCAAGGTTAACATAACACAAAGAAGGTGACACAAAACAAAATACGCACCAGCCCTTCTCATAGCAGCATCGTCCCAAGAATTCTCTTCATTGTAGGCAACCAACCACTCATCTGGCTGCGATCCATCGTCAAAATGTGTGAAAGCCTCTGAACTGCTCGATGGGGAACTAAGAGATTCAGGTACAAATATTGGTGCCGATTCTTCATTCTCTTTTGCAGCAACATTGACACCGTCTGAGATGAATTTCAGAAGTGAAAATGAATGTTAGACGAAGAGGAAATACATTGGTCAAAATATTGCGTGTCCGAAACATTTTCCGATAGAGCGCCCTGGCCGTCGATGGGCTGCGAGGCAAACAGTCTTCACTGGTTATCAGCTTTCTGTTGCGACACAAAAATTTAAAGAATGAGGCTTACTTGGTATTCGTCTTCTTAGCATTCACCAATGCGTCTCTAGGAAGCCTGGGCGGAGTACGGCTCAGACACCGGTAAGGGGAGAAGAGAAGCGGAGTCTGTTTGGTTGTGCTTGATTTCATGCCGAAAAAGGAAATCACCGGAAGGGACTTTCTTTCGCCAATCATGGACACCTCTCTTTTATATGTTCCTCAATCCCATGTGAAAACGCGTCCAACGCGTCCAACGTGTTTGTTGAATCAAGCACAGATCAACAAACGCGTCTCAGATAGATCGACGCGTCGCACATGTGAGCTTTCGGTATAAAATCAAGGCACCCGAACAATTTGCAATTTGCTGTTTCCCCTCTTCGTACTGTGTATTTCACGAAAAATCGCTTTCCAATGGACTCATCCTCACCCGCTCCTCACCAGAGCATGCCTTCTTCGCCCTCTCCCATTGACTCACCATCTGGTCAAAACTCGACCATGTCAAATGCCGGACGCTCCCCACATCCTGCTACTACGCCGCCCATTATTCCGCCTCTATTTGTGGACAACCTTGCCAAGCAGTATGGACTTGCAGAACGCGATCTATTGAAGCTGCGAGGCCTTGTTCAGGTCAATATTTCACATTCCCTTTGCGCTCTGACTTATATGGTCGTGGAGGTTGTCACAATGACCGGCAATGGTCTATCCCAATCGGATCTTGCATCTAGGCTTTACATGACTGCGATTATGCTCAGTGAGGCTGCTGAGCGGCGCCGCTTGGAGGAGGCCAACACATTCTCTGGAGACTTGCGTGCAATGATGCGGGATATCAAGATACGTTTGGATGAAGGCTTCGCACTCACGACGGAGCAAAAGGTATGCCCCTCAATTTTCTGGACTACATCGGTGTTGGCTGAAAGCATTCTGCGCAGCGTAACATACGAGGCATCGCTCAAGATATGATTCACGAGTCCGGAAGGACCGTTTTCTTCACAATGCATGTGGATGTCTTGGTGCACATTGTTTGCAGTTGCACATTGGCCTGTCTCATAGCAACTTTGCATACCTGCAGGCTACGCTCAAGGATCAGAAGCTGCATCTTGACCTCGACAACGTCTTCGGGGTTCCGGTCCGCGAGAAAAAGCTGGTGTCCATGCTTAAAAGAGTGTGCTCGAGCGTGCGGAACGCATTTCGACAAGATGTAAGTTTACTCCTATCACAATTGTCTTGGATATTCAAGTCCTCATTAATTGACGAGTAGATACGCGACAGTATCGACCCCAACGACTTTGTGTCGCTCGACAAATTCACCTTTTCTATTGCCAATAAATACAAACTTGGTGGCCCAGGAAATTTGTCCGATTTATTCACAATTCATGCAGCGCTTCTGGTATGTCATTCTAACACTTCCAGTTCTATGGACACTTATGGTCAAACAGCGGCGCTTTGCATTCGACCACCCTGCCTTATTAGGTGCTGAAGACGAAGATGACGAAGAGGAGACCGCTAGTCCCCCGAAGAAACGCAAGCGTGTCCAAGGTGGCCGTGTCCCCAAGGGCCAGGATTTTTGGAGTAAAATGGACGCCTATTTTAAGGAGGAAGTTGCTAAACGCGGCCGAAACTTCAAGGATGCGAGATGGAAAGCGTGTGCTCTTCATCTGATGCCTCACAATATTTTTTGTGCTGACGTTTCTGCAGATATATCGACCAAATTATTGTTGATGACAACTCCAAGTTCCTTGGCCTCCTTCCAGGCACGATAGTCGGCACAATTTCTGAGGATCCGGCCGCACTTCGCACCAGCACCAATGCAGGAGCGGTACCTGATTTTACATTGTTCAGCGGTGGAAGCAGCGGTTTCGGAATGACGGGATTTGAGACTCAGTGGGGCTCGTTTCCTTCTTTTGTACCTCATACATCCACAGACATTTAGTACATCAAAATAACTTTATATAATTTTATTGGCCTTCATTGCACGCACTGCCAAAAAGACGACTTATGGGAAACATTGCTTGATCGAGCTCGAAGCGGTTGTTTGGATCAAATGCCATTGTTGTTGTTTGGATCGAAGGCCATCGTTGATGTGTTTCGTGACTCACACCTCTTTCCTCCAACCGCTCTTCCGACCTGTGGAACCTTGTCTGCTGAGCCTCTCGTCCTAAAGCTACTGCCTCAAGTTTTGACAAGGACAAGTTCTGCGACTGCACCAGCCCAAGCTACCCTACATCCGAAATCTGGATTTGCAAGCTCTCGACTCCTGCAGACTCTGCTGCGCAATGGGGATTTCAAGCAGGCCAATATTTCAAGCCGACCCATCAAGGATTTCATCTCTTTCAAGAATTCAGCCGTCTTATGGTCACCGGGTTCTGGTGAAGACTCAAGACTCAAGACCTGGGCTTCGTATATGCGACAAGACAGACAACACCTCAAGGCCTCAAGCTTCAAAAAGTCGTCATTTGATAGTGTTCTGGGCACCAAGCTGATGCACCTCTTCAACATCTCTGGATTTGTCCCAGGTATTGACTCAAAGCAGACGCGGCAGACGCAGATGCCCACATGCGCCTCGGGACTTGAAGTCGGTGTGTGCATTTGCGCAGGATAATGTTCTCGTTTCTGATCTGAATCCTGTAAATTGCAGCAGCATTCTTTCGCACCCGAATTGCAGTCCTGAATGGGGGAGCTGTGGATCTTGGTGTCATCCATGCGCTGGCTCGCGTCTTTTGCAGGTACGTGCCGGCCATGTTTGGTTATCTCCTCACTGTAGCTGGTTAGCTTGTGTATTATATTGTTGTAGCTCAAATATTATTGCTATATCATGGTCATTATAAAAGGCTACGAGCGTATTGGAGCGAGGACGCAAAACGAGGTACTGCCGTGTGTCCAAATGTGGATATATCACGTGCATGGTGATGTTGCGTCGAGGCTCAAACTCAAAAATAGATTAAACACATCTTTCGATTGCGCTGGGGACATCCGCACCACCGATACCCTGAGTTCGTGTCCTTTGTTTTTCACCCAGATCTCTAGATTCTCAGCCCAGGGTTCTACTGCTCTGGGTTAACCCGGGGCGAGTAGAGTTTCCCTCCTGTGTATAGAGTCCATAGATGGTAGAGCCATAGAGCCATAGAGCGATATGGAGCTATGTAGATCACGGCTTGCTACGACAAACCTCGGCAAAGCCGCCATAGAAACAGTTTGTTGGCTTCGCATGCGGCGCAGCGGCAGATTGGATAGAATATCACGCGGGATCGGGCTGGATGAGACACAAAAAATGTAGCATTGAGCGTATTGAGGACAAGTACATACAAGTTTGTAGGGATTACAGGAAACAAAAACTTGGAAACAAATGGCCTCACCAACGATTTGGGGTAGTAGCGTAGCAGCGGAAGCCCAACATTGAAGAGGCAGCTCTTAATAATTTGAGGGAAACTTGAAGTATATGATTGCGGGGAAGCCTAGTACTTGCGTCTTGTGCGCGCGCGCGAGCCGTCGAGCCGTTGGCCATGATCCAGACCCAGGAGCACTTGGGTGATGGCACGGAAGCTTGAAGAGACCTTTGCATGAATTTTTGGTGATACACAGAAGAAATAACAAGCAAGGAGGAAGCGAGGCCTGCGGGTTTTGATCTTGCAGTAAAACCCTCGATGGCGGTCTTGATAGATAAGCAACACAACAACGCAAGTGATCGTCGGTCCATGCTGACTCGGAGGGTGGAACCAGTAGTAGATTGAGGAGAGGTCCAATAGACTGGAATGCAAGGGGATGAGAGGAGCTACAGGGGGATGACCGATGACTTCGATGGGAGGGGAGATGGAGGGAAAAAAGTAGAGACATGACACACCGCATGGTATTTAAGTAATTCCGCAGCGGCGCTTCTTACGCACGGCCGTAGATACGGATGCGCTCACTTCTGTCGAGCATACGACGCTAAGGCGCACCAGAGAGAGCATGGTGTCGAGGTGACGAGCAAGTCGCGATGGTAGATGACGTGCTTCTAGCGGGCTCTACGGAGACGCTTCGGCTCTATCGGCATCTACGTCGTGATCGGCGATCTATGTTGCGGGCCGGGCCTCTATACGTCCAAAAGCCGTTTCCTGA
Organism: Mycena galopus ATCC 62051; assembly: GCA_014925785.1. Taxonomy (NCBI): domain Eukaryota; kingdom Fungi; phylum Basidiomycota; class Agaricomycetes; order Agaricales; family Mycenaceae; genus Mycena; species Mycena galopus. The sequence continues at coordinate 69,023 of WIQG01000384.1, read as the reverse complement.
TGTGATCACAAGGTTGCTACAACAACTGGCCTCTGGAAGAGGTTTGGAAGGAAAAGGTTGACGTAACGTTGTAGCAACCTCCCTGAAATGTTGATTGGGTGTCGAGAGAATGTCACTGCGTAACGTCTCAGCAGCCTCTGTCAAAAATGCCAGAAATGGCGATGTACTCGCAACAGGCGAACGCGACGCGCCAGAGCACGTGCTGGGAGACTTGCCTTTTACGGCTTCTCTACTTCCTCCGCACTCCACTTTTTTCTCCACAGCACTCTCACTCCTTTTCTTGCTCACTTCCTGCGCACACAAGTGAAAAACAAGGTCTGTTTCATGTATGCCTCCTCCGGCTTGTTCCTCTCAAGAAAAACTAGTGAAACTCTGGATTGTGGCGTTGCAACGGAGCCCGGGCTCGAGGGGAACACGATTGAGGCGGGGATGACCACGAATGTGGATAACATTGGGAAGGAGCACTCACAGCGCAGACTCGCAGCACACGGGACGGTTGTGGGGCTCTCAGATGGATTGATTAGTAACTCTGAAGTCTGGTGCGTCGCCTCGACTTTCAGTTTTTCTGAAAGGACGGTTAATGGATGTAGTTTCTGGATAGCCTCAACATCGGCGCTGGGCGTGTTGTGTGACAAGATATCGTGTCGCGATCAAGAAGCGGACATTCCACAAGAAGGAGACGATGCTCGATGGTTTCAAGCGCGCGAAGGACGGCAATGCCCCTTAATCTTCGCTGACTCGCCCAGATCTCTGACGGCGGCATCCACTCACACAGCATGCACGTCTACGCTCTCCTCGAAGCCGCAAAGGAGCAAGGCGTCCCTAAAACCTACGTCCACTTTTTGGGCGACGGACGCCACACTGCGCCCACCTCCGCCACGGGCTACACCTCTGATGTCCTCTCATTCATGGAGAAGCTCGAATACGGCCAGCTCGCGACGGTCATGGGGCGATATTACGTGATGGACCGCGATAAGCGCTGGGATCGCTGTGGATGGGCTGGTGGGCGGGGAGGGCGCGAAGCTGGAGGAGGGGAAGGGTGTGGTGGATGAGATCAAGGTGAATTATGAAAAGGAGGTAACCGCTGAGTTTTGAAGCCGATTGTAGTGAATAGGGACTAGGGGCGTCTTAGGGGTGCGTTTTCTAGTCCACCGCGCCTTTGATATTGACTATTGAGTATTCCCTCAGGCAGCGACACACTCTTCCTCTTCAATTATTGCTCAGACCGTATGCGCAAACTCGTCAGTGTACTCGGTCTCCCCGATTGGCCGATGGAGGTCACCGTCCCGAAGGATCTCGTGGGTTTCCCCTTTTCCTCCCTCTGTCACATCACTAACGCGTCGCGCCTAGTCACCACAATGCCACAGTACAACGCCGAATTCCCATTCCACGCCCCAGCCGATGACCAACGTCCTCGCAGAGTGGCTGTCGAAGAAGGATGTCAAGCAGGCGCGTGTGGCCGATGGGTTTTTGTTTTTGTTGTCCCCTGGCGCACTTCGCATTCGCGGCGGTCTATCGCCGACCATTTCATCCATCACGTCCACCCCCTGTTTATCTCCACCGTATCTCGCTTCGATACCTCTCCCTCTCCTCCGTATTCCTCGCATTCTCTCCGGGCCTCCCCCTTCGTCTTACCCCGGTCCTCACCCACATATGTTGTGTGTCTCGGCCGATTATTCACCGCCGCAATCTCTCCCCTTCTACGCTACCTTTCCCTTCTCTCCTACCTTCAGCATGGTACTCCCTCCTTCCTTCCCTGCCAATAGCACTGCCCAACACCCTCTTCTTCCCTCTCTCTACCACGATTATCCACCTCCCCTCCACATGTCTGTCCTTCGTTCGCTGATTCCCTTCTTCTATCCTAGAAACCGAGAAATACGCCCACGTCACTTTCTTCTTCCACGGCGGCATTGAGAAGCAGTTCGCGGGCGAGGAGCACTTCATGATTCCGTCTCCGAAGGTTCGTCTTCCTAGTACATCATCGTTCCCTCAATATCCGGGTTAACCCCTACTTTCCTTCAGGTCGCGACCTGTGACCTCTATCCCGAGATGGCCGTCCAATCTGTCGCGGACAAGGTCGCGAAAATCGTCGAGAGCAAAGAATATGATTTTGTGATGTGTAATTTCGTGCCGCCGGATATGGTAGGTGGACTTCCTTTTGAGTGTTTCCTTTCTGGGTTTTGGGCGCAGGATGGGGTACGGGTGGGAGGGATAAGGTGAGAATCGTGTCGTATGGTGGGGGATTCCACTTGCGGACGTATTGATTGAGTCGTTGGCGCTGCGGCCAGAGGTGGAGGTGGAGACAGTCACTTCGTACACGTCCATTTGCGAGCAGAGCATGTGCTAGAGGAGTGGCTCGCGGATTTCGAGGCGCAGGCACAGGTGCGGCAGCAATACCTGTCGCGATGGTTTATTTCGCCGTTGTGCACGAGTCCTATGGTTTTATGTGCACAGAAGCGGACGCGATTCCATTCGTGCCCCGTTTCCGTCGTCGCGTATTGCTCTCACTCCTCCACCTTCTCTCCATTCCTCCCTCCTTCCACCACATTGAACAGCCAACGTCCACCACAGGTCGGCCACACAGGCAACTTCGACCCCGCCGTCTCCGACATCACCCATACCAACGCCGCCGTCGGGACCATCACCGTCTGTCCAGTATCTTCTGCACCCAGGCTCTATCCAAGATACCAAGTTCTACCTCCAGCGCCCTCAGAGTCTCCTCGTCGCATATGTAGATCCCCGGCGTGTTACTGCTGCTCTTGAATTTCCGTACTTTGGCTTCCCGGACGACAGGGCGAAGAACGTGAGTGAATGGCGCTGCTCGGTTTCCTTTACCCACAGCCGGGAAGGATACTCTCACCTCTTCTGGGTGCGTGCTCTCTCTCTCCTACTCCCGCATCCCCCCCCTTCTCTTTTCCGTGGCTTGCTCATATCTTTTTTTATTTTATTTTTGGTACAGCTCGAGCAGCCGCCCTGCCCCACCCTCCCCGTCTTCATCCATCCGCAAAAAGCCTTCCTCCAAGCACCGCTCAGGGCTCATTCTCCGACACTACGTCAACACACTTCATTGCCTTTTTATAATTTTTTCTAGTACAGAAGGAGAAGTCGTTCGGCATTCACTCCCCGGCGATGGCGATGGCGATGGCGAGGTGGAATGCTAGAAACTCGTCGGAGGACGAGTACAAGCTTGTCACCAGGTCGACCGTGAATGACGTCGAAGCGGATCAAGCGCGAAGGACGCCGAAGCGGGCGGCTTCACTCCCTCTCGTACACGAAGGCTCCGGCCTGCACCGCTCCTCCGTGCCCCACCACCCGTGCGCACATATGCGCGCATGGGCGTGCCCCAGTGCCCGTGTTACTCCCGCTGCCGACGCATATGGAGGACGCGGCCGATGTCGCTTGACCTTTTCAAAAGCAATGCTGATAGCATCTGACGTCTCGCAACAAACCACTCACCAAATCATCACCCATGTCTACATATCCCATCACTGTACTTTGAGCAGCACCCACCGAGTCGTATACTCTAGATCGCCCATACCTGCTTAATGATAAATACGACTCCTGTATTTGTATAGCAGGGCAGAAGTGAGTGAAACCAGTCACCAATCTTTCTTTGCGTTTTTTGAGGAGTTGGGTATCTAGATTTGAGAACAGATGAGTTGGGCGGCGCGCGAACTTGAAAATTCTTAACAGACTCGTCACGGCGTCCGTCTTTGTCTCCACCGACCCCAGCGCGTTGACGCGCTGCGCTTGGGCCCCAGGTGGGCCAGGTTGGCGCGTCGCAACTGGATGTCCAAGCGAGCACAATAGGGGGCCAAGCCTCCCTTGTGTCTCTTTTGCGCTTGGGCCCTCCCCTGCCCATACTTAGGACGAGAGCGAGGAAAGTGTGGTGACCTCTTTTTTCCGCAGTCGCTTGTTCTAGGTGCGTTTCTCCGAGAGAAATTGTTCATTGGGCTTTGGCTTCTGTCTCAGATTTACGCCGAAACCAACGAACCGTTTTGATTAACTGCAGTCGCGTCGACCGTCAACAGCAAATCACTCCAAGTACGTACGCCCGTGGCCTCGTACTTCACACCGTGTCTAGCTGGTTGTTGAATCCCCTAGTGCACTGCTGAAGTTCCCGAGCCGCCGCTCGACGCGTTTCTTCAGGCGTCACTTGACTCTTCACGTGTCACTAGTTTCTTGCCTTTACCCACTCTGGTCATTCCACTGACGTCTTACCCTAAGTTATATGGTACTGTTCACCTCGCTCCGTTCGTCTCCATTCCTCGGTTTTGCATTACCGCCGTCCTTACTCTACGACTCCTATCATGTACCTCTTAATTCACTCAGGCTCCCACTCAGGAGTCACATTTCTGCTAAACCCACTCGGGCTGAGTCCTCGCCGTACGTGACCTCAGGGTGTCTTGGCGCACTCGGTCGCTAAGCACAGCGCATAGAAGGTGGGCTTCGTCGTCCACTCGGGCGATTAGAGATCCGAATGGTCCTGGAGAACGGAATCGAGGGACGGGAAGAGCATCAGGCCATGGAAGAAGGAGCCCGAAAGGAGACGCGGGTCGGTGAGGCTTTGGTTTTTTAATTAGACAATGGTGCACATCTGCCACCGGTAGACTAAAAAGATATAACCTTCATTTTTTTTTCTGCCAGGGTGAATTTTGATGCATAACGCAACAGGCTCCCCTTCGACGCACTCGGTGTCAGGCGCGCGGTATTTTCCGAGCATGATGGAGATGACTAGTACTTTTGCGGACAAAAAACGTCCTGGGTTGATAAGCGCCGCTTGACACGGAACTGGGTTCTTCCGCCCGCCACCTTCAGGGTCTTGTGTGTGCGTTACGCGTGTCCCGAAAAAATTCACACCTAGTCCAGCTCATCAAAGACACCATTTGACGCACTCATTCCGCCCTTTACACGTTAAATACTAGCTTGGATCTTACCATGAATAATTTGAGCTGCGTAGAGGCTTGATCCCACGCCCACGGTGTCAAGCATCGCTTAAGGTCACATATCATTCTAGCACATTGACTTGCCAATAATTATTATTTACGGGACGAGACGAGCGGACGAGCTAAGAATTGATCACTCCTTGTAGTGCTCCGTAGTTGCACCCTTCGCTACGGTTGCTACGGCGCTACGGCTACGTAGCGCTACGTAACACTACAGAGCGGACCCAGCTTTTGCTGATGGCCGTGGCTCAGGCACGACTTTGGCGTGCATTTAATCCCCAGCCTTGGGATCCCGAAGTCTCGCATACGATCTCCGCTTCCCTTTTATCACCTCTCTGCCACCCGCCGCTGAAACAGCTCTTGACATCCACACTCCGCCTTCGCCTCTGCCGTGCTCGACTCAGACTGATTCCCCAGGATGTCAAGCGACAACAACAGAGAAGCTTATCTAGGGTACGTGCGTCCACCGTGAACCCCATTCAATGATTTTTGAAACGAATCAGCCAATCAGCGTGTGTCTCGAAACAATCCTCTGTGGTAATCCCACGGATCGCGCGACGACGCCGGCGAAATTTAACGATCTAATTATCAGGCTTTTATCTCTCGGTGTTCATGGAATCCTGCGTCATCTTGGCGCGGAATGCGAAGAAGATGTACATCCTCGGGACCGCAAGCACCTTATTCATCTTCATTACGATTGTGAGTCCCTTCATCCACTTAAAGCCGTTCTAGATTTTGCGCTGTGTTAGCACTGTATACTGGATTATTTCATTCAAATCGACAGGGGGCGTGACGCGTGACCGATTTTACCTATTCGACATTTCGACAGCGGCCGAAATTTTGCGTGACACCCCCTGAAATTTCGACAACTCCATGGAAATTTGACTTTCTCGCCACTAGGGGGGGGGGGGGGACAAAGGTCCGTGTGACGCGTGATCACGACCAAATTTCGGGATCGACACAGGGGTGCGTGACGCGTGACTGTCGATTTGAACGAAATAATCCAGTATTGGACATAGCCCGATATGTTATTTCTATCCGTGAGTTGCGCCTTTACCGATGTACGAAGTCCTCATGGCCTTGCACAGAGGACACTGGGGTCGTGTTAGAACCACCTAATGGAACGATCGTGATCACCGCTCACATCTGTTGGTGCGTCGTGACATTAATTGCAGACTTGTTCCTCGTGCGCATCCATCCATGTTCTCCGCCATCTGTGCACTGACTGGACTAGATCTTCCGGACCTTCATCGTCTGGGAGAAGAATTACTGGGTGATTACTCTGCCATCACTGGTCTTCCACGCCAATTTTGGTGTGTGCTTCCTCCCTCGCTAGCCGTGTCCGGCCATTGAACATTTTTTCATCAGGGTTTCAGTTTGGTCCCTGTACTCCGTCGTCACGTTCAATCCCAACACCATGTTCAGCGAGATTGCCTACGCGGTTGATGTGATCATCTGCCTCACACTCTTTACAAATGTGCTCTGCACCGGCCTCATCTCGTACAGAATTTTCTCCATCTGGCGGAACGTCGCAGGGAATTTTTCCGGAATTATTACGATGATCGTGGAATCAGGTCTGTCATATTCAGTAGTCATTAGTTGGTATATATTCAACCGGCAGGATAGCGGCGGTCTATACTCTCCTGCTCATCGCGCAACTTATTGCCAACGCTTTAGGGTCATTTATCAGCGTCCTCCTAATGGCTCTGGTTTGTTCGCATTGACCTCGTTGGTGTTCAATATGTGCTTACGGTGCTTCCACAGGTCCCATCCACAGTTGTAGGTCTTTTTTCAACTTTTTTTGATTCAGCGAGTAGGATTAATTAATCTGCCGTTCCGCACGTAACTTAGGGCCTGGTGGTAAGCCCTCGTTTCTTTCTTCCCTTTCACTCCGTGTGCTCCGCTGACGCTTGTTTCCCAGTTCTCCTACATCATCATTCGTGTGAGCCGCGGCAGCTCGTACGGCGATGGGCCGTCGGGAGCTCAGAGTACTGCACAGTGCGTTAGTCTAGACACAGTCATGGTGTGATGACATCGACGAAGGGTCAAACAATCTCGGGAATCCATGGAAAGTAATTTGGGTTGGGAAGACCGCACTGGATAGCGATGGACAACTTCGCGGGGTGATGCTGCGTTGCCTAGCAGTACTTCTCCAGACACCCCGGAACTTTGCGCGAGACACTGGTCGGGGGCGCAATGGGATTCGGCCCAGTCTGAATCGAGAAGAAAGGTCGATATTGATACCACCACCAGGAAGCTTCAAATGAGAGGGAAAGTGATTGGTTGCATACCGCTGTTGAAGAAACAACCCTACACCTTGAAAACAATCGACACAGAACCCAGCTCGCGATACGAATTGCGTCTACGATCAAAGACAGTTGTTCGATCAGTGCGCCAGAGGCTGCGGTATTGATTGGCTGTCATCAATGCTCAGAAATATCGGCTGGCTCGAGTCTAGCGAGGGGGTCAAAATTGACCAAATTCTGGTGTAAGACCGTGCGATTCGACTAGGGATCTAGAAAGAGGAAAGCATGGAGTCAATCCTCGAGTTCACCTGCTAAATACTCATACATCGTTCGAGCTTATACTTACATGAGATTTTACAAGTTAGCAGTAGCATTGCCATTCGAGCCCCAAACCTGTGCCACAAAGTCTTCCATGTCTTTCAACACCTCCGGGACTTCCAGCGCCGCGAAATGTCCTCCTGATTTCGCTTGACGATAAAAGACGAGGTTGCAATCTTTCTTGACCCACGACTCCGGGAAAGGAATGATTTCGCTGGGGGGGTGGAAAAGAAAAGAGAGTTAGCGACGGCAGGAAAGGAAAAAACAGACGGGGAAAAGCACCGAGGGAACCAAGTATAGCCGACGGGCTTTTCGTGGTACTTGTAGTAGTCGGGTCCGCGTGTGATAGACTGATTTGAAAGTAAATAATATTAGCTTTGAAGGCTCTGCCAGGGGAAAAAAGGAGGAGCGCAGGGCACGAACCTCCCTGTAAGGATAGAAGGACGTGGAAACCGAGTTCGTAAGCCAATAGATTGATACGTCTGTCAGGATCTCATCCATAGATGGATTCTCATCCGACCACTCCAACATCTTCTCCTCGATCCTAAAATTCATTGTCAATGCCATCAGCAGGCGAAAATTGAATGAAATGAAGTGAAATTAGAGAGAACCAACGAACCAGGCGAGAAGAGCTAACGGGCTTGATAACAAGGCAAATCTAAGAGTGTTCGGACAAGTACCTTGCTCAATACTGTAGGCCCAATGTCATGAATCGCCCAGGTTCCACTGTTTCGCGCGACGTGTCTGTACCGCGTACAGACGCATCTGTGTCACGGGACTCTCATGATGCGACCACGGGACCTTCTCATGGTTGAAGCCCAATCACGGGTTTCAAAGGACTTGGATACGAGAAGATGTTAAGTGTTAGGGAACCCGCACAGTTGGTTCCCCCAACCCTCCAATGCTACATAAAGGAGCCGGATCACAGGCTTCAGGGACCAAGATATTGGAAGATGTTAAGGGTTAAGAATCCCGCGCCATCGGTCCTCCTAACCCTCAGATGCTAGGGTGATAACACACAGGAGCCTAGGAGCATCACACACATTAATGCTCCTTAACATTGTGACACAGGAACTGATCATGATCAACCAGGGAATCATTTGTGTGAGCAGAGTCACATGAAATGAAGTGGCGGGCCACGTATTTATTGGCTACCCTGGAGTAATGAAGGGCAACCACCACTAAGGCTGTGTTGCCCATACCACCGGGGCCCAAGATCGCAACTCGGGCAGATCCTGAGAGAAAGCTTTCAACCAAATGTTCAAGCTCGGAATCACGCCCGTGGAATATTTTTGGCGACGCGGGGAGTAACGAGAATCAGCCGAAGCTACAAACGGAGTAAGGGGACATCCTCCCTGGAAGAAAAGAATTTTCACCTGGTATTCAAGGAACTTCGTCCAATCTGGTATCGCAAGTGAGCAAGAGCAAAACTGGTACAAACTGCCCAATGAAGATAGGCCGTCAAATGATCCACTCTGGGACGACATCAGTTCCAGGAACTCCTGGTGGCGCTCTTCAGAATCAATATTGAACTCCATGAGGGCTAAAGCAAGGCCACTCCCTTGGTTTATCTTCCACAGATAGTGAGCTTCGCACGCTAAATCCTGATGGCCTGTGCTGTGACGAACCGTAAAGTTGCTCAAGGCATCCTTCAACTTGATTTCACAACACTGCAATTGTGCAGTGATTTCACTTTTCTTGAACATTCGCTTGATCACCCCGAGATCCTGCTGCGCCCTCAAAAACGAATCAATCTTTTGGAGAGTTCTGTGAGCATGCCAAGATTAGTACCCTAAGAATATGTATGTCCCACTCTTCAAACCTACACAGTGCATTCAGTAATTCGTTCGAGCATCCCAGGCGACTGGATTTCCTCAGAGTAAATTGAATGGTCCATGAGGGCACAAAGAAGATGTTGAATCAAATCCATAATCTGGAGGCATCGTTCCTTTTGAACTTGCTGGTCTAGAGCTCTAGGCAAGATGTAAGTAGGATGGAAGCTTCATGATGATTTACCTGCACCAAAGGGACAATTTCCAAGGTGAGGGCGCAGACCCTCGCCACGAATGGTATCCCCGTCGCTTCTGCAACATCTTGAAGCGCTTTTGCGGCCACCACGGTGTAGTCGCGAATCCTATCGGCCGTAGAAGCTGAGCTGGGGGGCATTGGAGTTGTGGGAAGAATTCATTCATCTCCGTCTACAAGCTTATATGCACCAAGATATTTCGGGTCCATCACGCTGTCAGCGATGTTTCAAATTGTCCGGACACCTAAAACGCTCCCGGTGACGTCGGAACATCACTTTATCGTGTAAATGCGTCGCGTTTAGCTCGTAGTATCTTTCCCGTTCCCTACCATTGCGGGACTCAAACCAAACACAGGTCGCACTTCCTTTTCCAACCATGACCTCTGTTCCGGTGGACCTCTTACCGGTCATCGTGGGCTCGGCCAAGGAGAATGCCGTCCTTTTAAACCTCCATCTTGCATCGAAAAGTCGACCCTGTCGTTGCGCCATTGGTTTTACGTGTATTCTCTGTGAGAGACCTTGATACTGACAACGCAAGAGGGCTTTTCTATCTCCAAGCTGGTGGTTCAGCAACTAGAAATGGTGTTAAAATGAACGGTGTCCACGTCCGTTACTCGGGATATTGCAGAAGACCCTCGCAAACGCGCAGGGGATTCATTCCAATTAGTGAGTACTTGTACAATATCTTCGGGAAACAATATATCTAAGTGGGGGAGACGGAGAAAACGCCAGGCCAGGTACAGTAAAGGTACAGTAAATGCGAGGAACCAGGGGGGTAGGGTACAATACCTCTTGCCACAATATAGCACCCGGAAATTGGCCGTGGCGTCGGTGACAGCGAGCGACCGACTCGAAATTCCAATAAATGGGCTTCAAGAAATCCTATTCTAAGGGAACCCGTATGATGGTCACGTCCGGCGGAAAATCGATTTGGTCGAAGTTAGAGAAAGGTTGATTCTGTTTTTTCATGCACCCCGTCTGAGATTATTCTCTTAAGGAAGTCAGTGATCGAAGCCTCCGTCAGCCATTGTTCATTTCCTACTATGAATGCTGAAATTCAAACACTTGGTTGGAAAAAAATATAATGTATCTCTAGTCCAAGCTTCAACCACACGCCAGACTCCTTCGGTTGCAGCATAAGCTGGAAGATCAACGGGCATCGAGTATGAGGGACATAATACTTGGACTTGGACAATCTCCGTTTTGAGTTGCTATGTAATACCCTGTTTATAATGGAACCACACGCGCGACCTAGCTTCCGAAATTCTCTGCCGCAGTGTAAGGTGAAAAGTTGTTGAAAATTCGTAGTAAGAGACCTGGACGCGGAGTGGTCCGCACCTGCAAATAATGCCCCTTTCCCGCAAATTGTGCAGAAAACGCCCGTTCGACTCGGGACCAGGTCATGTACAAGCATCCACGGCGCTTTTTGGATTCAAAAGTTCGGCTCCGCATTTTGACTTCTCGGAGTTAGGGGTACTACATCTCACTCCATGTGCATTTTGTGTTTCCGTTTTCAGCTACTATTACGGACCACACGCCCCGGTTTATAGAAACTCTTTCCCCAGTGCAAGGTCAAATAACACTGAGTATTCATAGTACGAGACCCGGATGCGGAATGGCGAGGCGCATCTGCATGACATCGATCGATGTACGGAGTGCGCCCGTTCGACTGGGGACAGGGTCACTGATCGTCATCGAATTTTTCCCCTCGGTGTAAGGTCAACCGTCATCGAAAATCGAATATGGTTCCGTTCCGCGGCTCACTTTTGAGTGGGTGATATGCTAGTACCCTTTGGCCAACTGAACCACAGACCACGACCTCCGTCCTCAATGCCATATCATGTGGTTACAAATCCCAATGCGCACACCAGTTGAAGTGTTGAATATGAGGAGTATGAGATCATTGCACTGCCCACAATCATTGAACTACAGATTGAATGACTCCAATTGACCTGCGATTGGGAGCCCGAATCGCAGCAAGCAAATTTTATTTGGCTCGACGATTGATTGAAGTGTGGACTGTGAGTTGAATTGAAGGAAGCAAACCGCGAACTCTGAATTGACCCACCAAGAGGATTTGACGGTATGGCTGAGCGGTGGTGATTTCCTGCGACATACGAGAAAATCGAAGATGAAATGAAGGGAGTCGGAATGCTGACAGAAATACGAATTGGAATCAAAGTAAACCCGGGCTTTAGGTGCCGACCAGGCGGTCCTAAAAAATATTCAAACCAAGCCCAAATAAGTATGTAACGCATCTGGTGCAGTTCACCCCGCTTAGGGCATGGTCCGACCTTTCATGCCGAGAATTATATTATTATAATAAGTCTCGGCATAGGGCCTGGTATGGACCACTCTCTCTGTACGTAGGTCGAGCCTGCTTCTTGTCCCATCATGATTTTTTTCAGCACGTAGCCCGAGTGACTGACTTCCGCTGCACAGATTCTCCTGGAGTGTTGTGGCGTGACTCAAGACGCGATGAGATCACGTGTGCGTGCTCCATCATCATGGGCAACGTCGATAGTCGACTTGACTGGTGCGACAACACCTCGCCACCGCCGCCTGCAATCCATGACCTCCGTACCCACCGTCACCAAGAAACGCGCGATCGGAGTCACCACGAGCTGGCGCTCCCGTTGATACGTCTCTTCTTGCGTCTCTTTTTCTCTCTCTATCCCGGACCTCATATTTTGTTATTCTTAGAATACATCGCCCAAGGCCACCGCTAGACCACCTCCTCCTGAAATCGGCTGCCTTGCGTACTTACGAGACGACCATCGTGCTCTACCACCTCTCCCCTGGCCCCGTCCTCGTCGGCTGCGTCTCTGCTCACCGCGCCAGCCAAATTCTACCACCAGCACGCCAGCCTCCTCCTCTCCTCGTCCTATAAGGCTAACCGTCCCTAACAGGTACCTACACCTCATGCATCCCGCTCAGCGTATTCATCATGTACGTCGCCGCTGCCGTCACCTGCATCTCGCCTGGAACAACACGCATAGCAGCTTCAATCTAGTCAGGTAGTGCCAATCCTCGGCGGTTTTGGCGCAGTGACGTTTGCGGGTCGGATCATTGTGGCGAGCGCGGAAAGCTGCCTCGGCGCCAGCCTGCTGCTTCAAGTCTGTTCTCAAAGTGGATGTTCGCTTGCTTCGCGGACGGAGGAGGCGGGGTTAATTGCTCCTGAGTGTTTCTGCTAGCACCACGAACGGATGGACCCGTACGCCAGGTATGTATGTTCTCCCTTTCCAACCCTATCCCTTCACCCCTCGTTTCCTCACCCGTCGTTCCTGTTGAGCGCCCGCCGTCCTCGTCTCGTCTTCATCCCTCTATTGCAAACAGACGCCGCCCTTCCACTCCGACTGCGACACTGGGACGAGACCCGCCCTCGTACATCCACACACTTCATTCCCGTTTGATAATTTTTAACTAAGAGTCCTTTTCACAGTCCACGTACCGTACCGGTGAATGGCTCACAGATCCAAGTCGCGTCGAGTGTCGCAATCTGCTTTCACCTCGGCTCGGAATAGGACCTAGACGCGGAATAGCCTGCATCTGCACGACATCGATCGCCATATCCTAGGATATGCAGGGTAAGCCCGTCTGACTCGGGGCCAAGTCATATAGCAACCAGATTGCTCAGTAGATGCACTATGTATAACCTGTGGGCAACTATAGAACAGTCTGTTTCACAATGCACATACTGTACGGGTGGATGGCTTAAAAATTCAAGTCGAGTCGTGACATGTCTTCACCCCAGAATAGGTCTTGGCCCTCCGCCACCACCTCGATTGAATTGAAGCTGGCTCTTGGTTGAGCGATCTGCTCGCTCGATGCAATATCGTGTGGACTGTTGAAGACATATGAGGAGTACTTATGAGACCAGGATGCGGAGTGGCTGCACCTGCAAGTAATGGGTCTTTCTCCCGGATTGTGTAGTGTACACCCGTTCGACTCGGGACCTGGTCATCCAGCAGTAGGAACTTTGTTTTCGCCCAGTATAGAGTAAGGTGAACAAAAGTCGAATATGTATGTAGGGATATTTTGTTGCGGCTGTCGGATGGAGTTTGTTTCCCCCGTTTCATCAATTGAACTCGATTCATGGTCAGAGGACGCCTTCGCAACACAATAAGACATGTAGGCACAACATGGAATTGCGCATGTCTGTGGATTTATGCAGAGAACTTACGACTGTTCGATTCGGGACTAGGTCCTAGGAGAGGCTCCCTGAAACCCGACACAGCGACACATCTTTCGAATCCGACACACGTCAGAAAAAGTGACACACCATTCAATATTTCATGTCATCCGACACTATATTCCGTGTTTCACGAGGTCCTACAGAACTTCCGACACACCGGACTCCGAACAGCCTACACGCTTTATGGCACTGGGGACGTATGATCTACTGCATGTCCGGAGAACTGGCCGTAAGTATATATATTTTGGCGCCTACCACGAGATTGGTATTGAACCATGTTACCAAGCCGGATCATTTATCTGAAGGCCTGAGAGAGTTGCCTTTTGGGGTGAACTGTGGTACCGTGTACTTGATGCGACTCAGGCCACGGGCCACTTCAAACTAGTGAAGGAAATATGATTGTGATATCCTTCATCTGGACCGAGTTTCGATCCTGAAATTCAGGAGCTGCGCCAGTCCCTGGCAAGCATTAACCGTTCTTTAATGATTACCTCGGCGTGTCAGTGTTGTTGGCTGTGTTCCAATCTCGAATCCTTCACCCGCTTCTTTGTGCTTGGAATTGCAAGCTACCATCCAACATTCTCATACTCCCCTAATCTAAATAATTTATGTAACGGGCACGTCCCGTGTACAGATGCTTCGAATATTTGAACAACATTCCTTTTTGGGATTCACAGTCCTGTGAGTCTATTTGATTCTTTTGCTATACTTTGGCTTGACATTCCTTTGGAGTTAGAGATTTTTTGATCTTGTTACTGTCTGTGCCAAGACCGCGCTCCCACGTTCCTTATTTTCAGCTATTTCCGATATCTCCTTTAGTTCCTGATCTTAGTATATAACCCTTGTAATGTCGTTACCTTTCCAGGAGTGAATCCACCGCTTAAAACAGTCTGCCTGGTTGATTTTCTCAACTCTCCTCCTTGCAGCGGAATTCGATAATCTTGCTTCCGTTGCAATTTAGCCCTGCACATTGGCGGGCCACCGCGAACGTCCGCGCCTACCGCACTTCCCCACAGGCATTACCTCCATCTGTGTATCTTGCACTTGTTTCTCAACAGCCATGTTAGCAATGGCAACGAAGGCAGTTGGGACCAAGGGAGTAAGGGACTAAGTTCTGCTCGTTTGGGCACCATTGGTGGATTAGGTTCAATTGTGTAGAAATTGACATGTGGCTATATATGTAAGAAATTAGTCGATTATTGTATTAGCTATAGTGCGAAAAAGCGCAGATATAGGCAGGTTCTATGTCGCCATACAAGGCACGGTATTCGTCAGGGAACTGGGCAAGGAATTCGAAGCTGGTATATGTTTGATTGTCATGCATGACACTCCACGGCTTGAGTTTCCGCCGTGTTCTAAATCTAGGTCAAGCCCTTGAGCGACCTTAAAATTCAGGCGGCTCACCTTCTCCCAGACTCCGGGATAATAACAGGTACACCCGACGATTCAGTCAACATAATTCTGCTCGGAGGCGCTTCCGAGTGAAGAGTGAAGGCTGCCCACTTCCGTGAATGGTTGAGGAATTGTAGCTCGCTAGAGGACTCGAAGAACGACAATTAATAATAAAGTGTGCCAGAATGTTACATGCTACGCACATGCCGATACTTTCGGAGTTCTCATCCTCCAAAAGATAGGAAGATAGATGTTTCGTATGGAGCCATGATTTGAGGTCGTCTAGATCAACCCAATGGGTGTCGAGAAACAGTTCCTGGTTACGCGCCCTGAAATTCCGCGTGAATGACTAATAGAAGGCAGGCAGTCAGTACAGCGAGAGCGGGAAGTGTCCTGGACATACCTCATCCCGAAAGGTATCCAAGATGACGCCCGGAAGCCGCGCCAACAGTCTCTCGAGCTCATTCATGGTAGAGAAACATGAGCACCGATGTGGTGGGAGGAAGTGAGTGACGAGTCGCGACCACGCGACAACCGGGTTCCCGTGGCCGTGTGTTGGATGTCCTGAATGACACATCAATGGGTTGGATATTCTCAGAATTGTGTTGCTCTTTCTGAATGTGTCGGATATTCTGAAAATTGTGTCGCTGCTGTTGACAGCTTCTGACATGTGTTGGTTTTGAAAGATGTGTCGCTGTGTCGGATGTCCTATATCCTCGTCCTAGGATGCCCCTGAGATTTTTTTTTTGGCGCGCTCCTTTTCTTTTGCGCTTTACTTATGTAAAAGGGGTGGAAGCTTTTTATGCGCGGGTTCAAAAAACGGTGATTTTTCTGGCGATCCTTTATGATCAAAACGGTCGAAAAAAGATCGAAAAAGGCTCAAAAAACTCGTCGTGAAACACCCTAATAATTGGCAACTACATATTGGTGGATGTCGGCCGGGACAATCCCTCTTTCCTTCAGGCGTATACAGTGTTTTGATATATCAGAGCTCCGCTGATCAGCGGAGACCAATGATATATCAAAACCTCTAAGCCAGCGGGGCCTCTGATACATCAGCGCACCCTTCTGGGTTATAACCCTGCTGCACGTTGGCTGCCCCCGCACACACGCCTCCCGCCGTTGATGGTCCGTGCGCATGGCGCATCCTTCCGTCCAAATTGGGACATTGTTTACATTTGTTACGTTCTAATCATCCATTCTCATCACTCTTCCTCCCTCCACCACAGCCGCTCCTCCTTGCCTCTGCAGCCACTGCCCACTCTGCACTTTTGCCATGCTATCCTTGTGGGTCCTCGATACACCGCCAAAGTGTTCTCACGTTGCCCGCAGCTGAGCTGCGCATGTGGGGGCCAGCTGTCGCGAAACCTGGCTGCAGGTGTTGGTCCCGTGGCTGCCAGCTGTGCGCTCCAGCTTTTATCTGCAGCTGGCGTCCAGCTGTGTGTCACGTATTGGCCATACGTCTCGGAAATCTGGCACTCAGCTTGTCACCCAGAATGGAAATTCTTTTGTATCGTACCCCTGGCGAGCTCTGACACAGTGATCATTGGCGTACGTTTCTCAGGTTCCATCCCCACACTTTTGACATTGTTGTAACAAAGAAGGCGAGAGCGAATATGAAATTATCCAGAGCCTTTTCCCTTTGAAATCATACCGACAGTAAAACATTAAATCTACCCTGACTCTGAATACTCGCTATCTGAAGTGTCCAGCAAATCCTCCATCTCCGAAGCATCTGAAAAGCCTGTCGCGATATCCTCCTCGCTTTCGGGAGGTGTTGCCAGAGCTTTTTTGCTTTGGGTTATTTTGCGCTTGCCTCTGTGCGCTACCATTGATTCACCCGGAATGACCTTGGCAGCCTTGTGCGAAGACGAAGCCTTCTTCTTCTTCTTTTTCGGTCTCTGTTCATCGTCACCATAATCTTCCTCAGATCGCTTTCGTTTCTCGGCCGCTGCTTTTCGCTTTTCAAGTCGTGTGGACTGCATTTCCCGGAGCTGAGCTGCGAGCTCGTAATGTTTCTGTTGTCGATTGAGAAAGAGGGGAATGGGAGCAATGACATCTCGCGGAAGAGTTGCTCGTAGAAGATGGGTGTTGTGAAATGCCAGAGAATTGATGAAAAATCGGTCGAGAGGTTTGTGAACAACAAAGTTCTCTATTTGATCCGATTCAACGCGTTCTTGCATTCGCAAACGTACCCCACTAAAGTCGCATTGGGCAGTTTCGCAGTCGTGCTGAACATTGAATTTAAACTTGACGTTCTGAAAATACCGGTACTGGCACTGGTTGAAATATTCAAGTTTTTCACTCAAGTTTTGAGTGAAAATTTATTTGAGTTTTTCACGCTTGTTTCCACCGGAAAGATTTCGAGTTTTTCAGCATGATTTTCAGCACAAACTAGGTTGAAAATGAATATAAAAAACTTGAAATAATATTCATAAATTTGTTTTGAAGATTCACATCAATGTTTCACCCTGTTTCAAGAGCCTAAATAACAGTGAAAAACTCAAAACAATTTTCACTGCAATTTCAACTCAAAAACAACGTACCAAACTAGTAAGAAAATGTGGTGTAAAACTTGAAACATTTTCAGTGAAAAAGATCCTGAAAATTGAGGTTGAAAACTTGAATTAAAGGTGATGAGTTTATTTTGAAAAGTAATACCAATATTTCACCCAGTTTCAAGGCCCTAAATGATGGTGAAAAATTCAAAACAAACTTTACTGCAATTTCAGCTCCAAACAGAGCACAAAAACTTGTGAAAAATCTCCAGGAAGACTGGTGTAAAACTTGAAATACAAAATTCAAGTTTTTCACCCCTCCACAAAGGCAGTTTATACAAGAATTTTCACGAAAAGATATGGCAAGTAAGATTCACAATTTACACATTAGTTTCACCCCTAAACTTGGGTGAAAAACTTGAAACATTTTCAACAACATTTTTCCTTGAAAACAAGGTGAAATTTTTGAAATAATGTTCCTATGTTTCACTGGAACTTTACAGCCTTTTGCGGAACATAGGGCAGGCATTTTTTTCTTTCTGTTTTTGTGTTTTCGCCAGGAACACTCTCCTGAGCTCAATTCTAGTTGGATTCTCTTGAGACCGAGTGTGTTAGAATTGCATTCAAAATCCACAGTCGCCACAACACTGGTATTTTTTTTTGATATCCTTACATAATAGAATTCTCACCAAAAATTCTTGGTTTCTGCTAGGAACACTGTAGCAATAGGAGTAGTGCACCGATTGAGCTAACTCTTGGATTAAATTTGTGAGTGGCTAAATCAACTTGGATTTGTGATTTCGGGGTCAGAAGCCATGCATTTACAACCCAGGAATCTGTCGGCCAACTTGTTGTCAAAATCCATTCACATTCGACGCTATGCAGTCAACATCATTGGGAAAATTCCAGCAGAATCCTGTTTTCAGGATTGGATTAAATTTGCGACCAGCTGAATCAGCTTGGATTTGTGATTTGTGGGTCAAAATCCATGCATTTGCAACCCAGGAATCCTTCAGCCAACTTGTTATCAAAATCCATTCAGATTCGACCCTACACAGTTGACACCATTGCCGAAATTCCCTGGAATCCTGTTTTGACGGTCGGATTAAATTAGATTAAATTCGTGAGCAGCCAAATGAGCTTGGATTTGTGATTTGTGGCTCAGAAACCATACATTTGCATCCCAGGAAGCCGTTGGCCAACCTGTTTTCAAAATCCATTTACATTCGGCCCTACGTAGTCAACATCATTGCCAAATTCCTGCAGAATCCTGTTTTCAAGGTCGGATTGAGTTCATGACAGGCCAAATCAGCTAGGATTTGTGAATTGTGAGTCAGAAGCCATGCATTTGCAATCCAGGAATCCAGCAGCTGACTTGTTATTAAAATCCATTCACATTCAGCCCTACGCAGTCAACATCACTGCCAAGATCACGCTGGAATCCTGTTTTCAGGATTGGATTGAATTTGCAACCAGCTGAATCAGCTGGACCCTGAAAACAGGACTCCAGGGGAATTTCGGCAATGATGTTGGCTGTGGAGGGTCAAATCTGAATGGATTTTGACAACAAGTCGGCCGACAGATTCCTGGGTTGCAAATGCATGGCTTTACCCCAAAAATCACAAATCCAAGCTGATTCAGCTGGTTGCAAATTCAATCCAATCCTGATTTGAGCCCAAATTAGCTAGGATTTGTGATGTGTGAGTTAGAAGCAATGCATTCGCAATCCAGGAATCAAGCGGCCAATCTTTTGTTAAAATCCATTCACATTTGATGCTATGCAGACAACATCAATGTCAAAATTCCCCGGCAATTCTATTTCAGGGTCGGATTAAATTCACTACTAGCCGAATTAACTTGGATTTTTGCCAAGTGAGGATACAGCTGCAGACGGGACCAGATAAGATGAAAGAGATGGATGGATTTTTTCAATTTGTGGCTCAGAACCCATGCATTTGCCTCCTAAGATTTCGTCGGCCAACTGGTTGTCCAAATCCATTCACATTCAATCCTACCCAGTCAACATCATTGGCAAAATTCGCTCAGAATCCTGTTTCCAAGGTCGGATTAAATTCGCGACTCGCCGACTCAGCTTGGATTTGTGATTTGTGTGTCAGAACCCACTCATTTGGCCGACCTCTTCACAAAATCCATCCAGGGTCAATTTGGATTTGTGATTTCGGGGTGAAAACTCATGCATTTGCATCCCAGGACTCTGTCTGCCGACTTATTGTCAAAATCCAGTCACATTCGATCCTGCTCAGTCAACATCATTGCCGAAATGCCCCTGGAATCCTGTTTTCAACATCAGATTAAATTTGCAAGCTGTTGAATGAGCATGGATTTGTGATTCATGGGTTAGACCCCATGCATTTGCGACCCAGGAATCTGTGGGCCTACTTGTTGTCAAAATCCATTCAGATTCAACCCTACAAAGTCAATATCCTTGCTGGCATTCTGCCGGAATCCTACTCTCACGCTAGGATTAAATTTGGGACTAGCTGAATAAGCTTTAATTTGTGATTTGTGCCTCATAACCAATGCTTTTGCATCCCTGAAATCCATCTAGCAATCCAGCAGAAAATTTGATTCACATCCAACCATACACAGTCAACATTATTGCCGCAATTCCCCTGGACTCTTGTTTTCAGCCTCGGATTAAATCTGCGCCCAGCTGAATCAGCTTGGATGCAAGATTTGTGGGACAGAATCAATGCATTGGCATCCTAGGAATCCATCTAGCTACCCCAGAGCAAAATCCATTCATATTCAGCCCTTCACAGTCAACATCATTGCCGACATTCCCTCGGAATCCAATTTTCAGGACGGATTAAATTTGCCACAGGCCGTATCAGCGTGGATTTATGATTTGTGAGTCACAAACTATGCATTGGCATCCCAGGAATCCATATAACTACCCAGCCTCAAAATCCATTCCCAATCGCCCCTACGCAATCAACATCATTGCCGAAATTCCCCTGGAGTCCTGTTTTCAGGGTCAGATTAAATTTGTGACTGGGCGAATCAGCTTGGATTTGTGATTTGTGAGACCGAAGCCATGCATTGCCATCTCAGGAATTCTTCAGCCGACTTTTCTCAAAATCAATTTACATGCCACCCTACGCAGTGAACATCATTGTTGAAATTTCCCCGGAATACTGTGTTGACAACTTGAAGGTTGGATTAAATTTGCGAGTGCCCGAATCAGTTTGAATTTTTTAGACTTCTGGGGAATGTTGGTAATTCTGTTGGCTGTGTAGGCTCGAATGTAAATGGATTTGGACACCAAGGTTCCGGGCGAGGTCAGACGGTCGGGCGAGGCCAGACGGACGGGTGAGGTCGGATGCGGGAGGGGCGCTGGACGAAGGATCGGACGAGGTAGTGGGGCGGTGCGATGGGCCAGAGCCGGACGGACGGACAGACGGGGGGTTCCCCTGACACCGACCCCGAAAACAGAATTCCAGGGGACTTTGGTAATGATGTTGACTGTGTAGGGCTGAACATAAAAGTAATTTCCTGGGATGCTACTCGAAGGCTTCTGATTCCCCAATCATAAATCTAAGCTGATTCGGTCAGTTGCAAATTTAATCTGACCTTGAAAACTGAATTCCAGTGGAATTTGGGCAATGATGTTGATTGCCTAGGGCCTAATGTAAATGGATTTTGACAACAAGTCGGCCGACAGATTGCTGGGATGCAAATGTATGGGTTCTGAGCTACAAATCACAAATCTAAGGTAATTCGGTCAGTTCCAAATTTAATCCGACCCTCAAAACAAGGTTCTGGGGGGATTTCAGCAATGATGTTGACTGTGTGAAGTCGAATACAACTCGATTTGACAATACGTCGGCCAACATTTTCATGGGTTGCAAATGCATGAGTACTGACCCCCAAATCACGAATCCAAGCTCATTCCGCTGGTCACAAATTTAATCTAACCATGAAAACAGGATTCTGGGGGAATTTCGGCAATGATGTCAACTGCATGTGGCCGAAGATAAATGGATTTTAACAAGAGTTTGGCTGATGGATTCTTGGAATGGAAATGCAAGGCTTCTGCTTGGCAAATCACAAATCCAAGCAGATTTCCCCAGTGTTGAATTTAATCTGACTCTAAACACAGGACTTTGGGGGAATGTCAGTAATTATGTTGATTGCGTAGGCTCGAATGGAAATGGATTTCAAAAACAAGTTGGGTGACGGATTCCTGGGATGCAAATGCATGGGTATTGATGCCCAAATCACAAATTCAACCTGGTTTGGCCAGTCCTGAATTTCATCTGAAGCTGAAAACAAGATTCTGGGGCAATCTCGGCAATAATGTTAACTGTGTACAGCCAAATGTGAATGGATTTTGCTACTGATTGGCTAGATGGATCCCCATAGCTTGTGACTCACAAACGCCAATGCACTCTGATACGGCCTGTCTCACATTTAATCTGCCCCTGAAAACACGATCACAGGGGAATTTTGGCAATGATGTTGACTGCAATGGGCTGAATGTGAATAGATTTTGATCCTGGGTAGCTAGATGTATTCCTTGGATGCAAATGCGTTGATTCTGTCCCACAAATCACAAATCCAAGCTGATTCAGCCGGTTGCAAATTTAATCCATCCCTGAAAACAGGATTCTGGGGGAAATTTAGCAATGATGTTGACTGCAGAGGGGCAAATGTGAATGGATTTTGATGCTGAGTAGCTGAATGGATTCCTGACATCCGAAGTGATTGACTCTGGCCCACCTATCACAAATCCTAGCTAATTTGGCCTGTCACAAATTCAATCCGACCCTGAAAACAGGATTTCGCGGAAATTTCAGCAATAATGTTGACTGGCTAGGGCTGAATGTCAATGGAATTTGCTGCTTAGTGGCTAACATGGATTTCTGGGATGTAAATCCATGGGTTCTGACCCACAAATAAAGAATCCCAGCTAATTAGACCAGTTGTGAATTTAATCCGAGGCTAAAAACGGGATTCCGGGTGAATTTTGGCACTGATGTAGACTGTGTAGGGTCAAGTGTAAACAAATTTTGACAAAGGCTCTGGTGGCGTATTCCAGGGATGCAAATGCACGGCTTCTGACTCTTAAATCACAAATCCAAGCTAATTTGGTCAGCCATGAATCTAATCTGACCCTGAAAACAGGATTCCAAGGGAATTTTGGCCATGATGTGGATTGTGTAGGGCCTAATGCTAATGGATTTTGCTGCTGGGTGACTAGATGGATTCCTGGGATGCCAATCCATAGCTTGTGACTCACAAATAAAAAATCCACGCTGATAAGGCCTGTCGCAAATTTAATCCGCCCCTGAGAACAGGATTCCAGGGGAATTTTGGCAATGATGTTGACTGCCCAAGCCTGAATGGGGGTGGATTCTGCTGCTGGGTGGCTAGATGGATTCCTGGGATGCCAATCCATTGAGTCTGTCTCACAAATCTCACATCCAAGCTGATTCGGCCTGTCACAAATTTATTCTGAGACTGAAAACAGGATTCCGGGGGAATTTTGGCAACAATGTTGACTGCATAGGGTTGGATGTGAATTGATTTTGCTGCTGGGATGTTGGATGGATTCCAGGGATGAAAATGCATGGGTTATGAGGCACATATCACAAATTGAAGCTTATTTGGCTGGTTGTGAATTTAATCCGACTGAGAAAACAGAATTCTGGGGGATTTTCAGCAATGATGTTGACTGCGTAGGGTCAAATCTGGATGGATTCTGACAAAAGGTCGGCCGATGGACTCCTCGGTCACAAATGAATGGGTTCTGACCCATAAATCACAAATCCAAACTGATTCAGCTGGTCACAAATTTCGGCAATGATGTCAACTACGTAGGGCTGTCTTTGAACAGATTTTCCTGCTGAGTAGCTAAATGGATTCCTCGGATGCAAATGTTTAGCTTCTGTCTCACAAATCTCGAATCCAAGGTGATTCAGTCGGTTGCGAATTTAAACAGACCCTGAAAACACGATTCCAGGGGGATTTTGGAAATGATGTTGACTGTGTAGGGATACATGTAAATGGATTTTGACAACAAATTGGCCAACGGATTCCTTGGTCGCAAATACGTTGGTTCTGATGCACAGATCACAAATTCAGGCTGATTCACCTGGTTGTGAATTTAATCTGGCCCTGAAAATAGGACACCGGGAGAATTTTGGTAATGATGTTGACTGTGTAGGCTCAAATGTAAATGGATTTTGACAACCAGTCGGGTGACAGATTCCTGGGATTCAAATGCCTGGGCTCTGATGCACAAATCACAAATCCAAGCTGGTTCAGCAGGTCGCAAATTTAATCCGAGGATGAAAACAAGATTCTGGGGCAATTTCAGAAATGATGTTAACTGTGTACAGCGGAATGTGAATGGATTTTGCGGGTGGGTGGCTAGATTGATTCCTGGGATACCAATGCATGACCTTTGACTCACAAATACCAAATCCAAGCTCATTCAGCCAGTATCGAATTTAATTCAACCCCAAAAACAGGATTCCAGGGAAATTTTGGCAATGATGTTAACTGCATATGGCCGAATGTGAATGGATTTTGTTCCTGAGTGGCTAAGATGGATTCCTGGGATACAAATGAATGGGTTGTGACCCAAAAATAAAAAATCCTTGCTAATTTGGCTGGTCTTGAATTACAGCTCTTTGCGGTACAACAGGCGCGAGCCGTTTTTTTTCCATTTTGGGCCACTTTTGAGTGTTTTCCACTAGGACAGTTGCCCTGCCCTCAATTTTTACCCGTTGGCCTTGGTTATAGGCTCAATCGATTTGGATTCAAAATCCAAAGCGAACTGGCTTCTCAGATCTGCAAACCGATCGCCAAGGCGTCTTCCTGGTAAGGGAAATCACATTTTTCCGGCCACTTTTGATTGTTTTCTACTAAGACAGTCGCCCTGCCCTCAATATTTACCGGTTCGCCTTGGTTATAGGCTCAATCAATTCGGATTCAAAGTCCAAAGCGAATAGGCTTCTCAGACTTTCAAACCGATCGCCAAGGCATTTTCCTGGTAAGGGAAATCACCTTTTTCCGGTCACTTTTGATTGTTTTTCACTAGGACAGTCGCCCTGCCCTCAATTTTCACCCGTTTGCCTTGGTTATAAGCTCAATCGATTCGGATTCAAATTCAGAAGCGAATGGGCTTCTCAGACTTTCAAACCGATCGCCAAGGCATTTTCCTGGTAAGGGAAATCACCTTTTTCCAGTCACTTTTGATTGTTTTTCACTAGGACAGTCGCCCTGCCCTCAATTCTTACCTGTTCGCCTTGGTTATAGGCTCAATTGATTCGGAGTCGAAATCCAAAGCGAACGGGCTTCTCAGATTTTCAAACCGGGCGCCACGGTGCTTTCCTGGTAAAGGAAATCACCTTTCTATGACCACTTTTGATTGTTTCTTGATAGGACAGCTGCCCCGCCCTCAGTGCTTACCCGTTCGCCTTGGTTGTAGGCTCAATCGATTCGCCTTACGATCCCGCAGCGAACGGGGTTCTCGGATTTTCAAGCCGATCGCCAAGGCGCTTTCCTGGTAAGGGAAATCACTTTTTCTACAGCCACTTTTGAGGCTTTACTCAGTACCCTGCTCTCAGTTTTTCGCCTTTTCCCTCGGTTATGGGCTCAATCCCTTTGCCATGGAAGTGCGCAGGGCATCAGTAACTCAGATTTTCTCATCACCCCAAGAACATTTCCCTGGCACAGGAGTTCAGTTTCAAGTGGATTTTGGCTCAAGACAGCTGTAGGGTTGGTTCTGGGCTTGTTAGAAGCATGATTTCATTGTATGTTTGACTTGTATCCTATAATAAACATACTATGTTTGTATATTGGTGTAATACACTATTGTATGTGGTCCTGCCCACAAGGGAGGTAAAAATAACAAAATGTTTGAAGTGTGAAATGAAGGGCTCTGAAGGGACTGTTCGGTGCGGGATTTGAAGCCGAATCAATTGAACGTATTACCAAGGCGAACAGGTAAGAATTGAGGGCAGGGCGACTGTCCTAGGGGAAAACAATCAAAAGTGGCCGGAAAAAAGTGATTTCCCTTACCAGGCAAACACCGTGGGGCCCGGGTTAAAAATCTGAGACTCCCGTTCGCTTCGGATTTCGACTCCGAATCAATTGAGGCTATAACCAAGGCGAACGGGTAAGAACTGAGGGCGGGCAGCTGTCCTATCAAGAAACAATCAAAAGTGGTCATAAAAAGGTGATTTCCTTTACCAGGAAAGCACCGTGGCGCCCGGTTTGAAAATCTGAGAAGCCCGTTCGCTTCGGATTTCGACTCCGAATCAATTGAGCCTATAACCAAGGCGAACAGGTAAGAATTGAGGGCAGGGCGACTGTCCTAGTGAAAAACAATCAAAAGTGACCGGAAAAAGGTGATTTCCCTTACCAGGACAATGCCTTGGCGATCGGTTTGAAGGTCTGAGAAGCCCATTCGCTTTGGACTTTGAATCCGAATCGATTGAGCTTATAACCAAGGCGAACAGGTAAAAATTGAGGGCAGGGCGACTGTCCTAGCAGAAAACAATCAAAAGTGACCGGAAAAAAGTGATATCCCTTGCCAGGAAAACACCTTGGCGATCGGTTTAAAAGTCTAGGGCACCCGTTCGCTTCGGATTCAGAATCAGAAGCGATTGAGCCTATAACCAAGGCGAACGGGTAAATAGATAGGATGCGCATGAGCCGCACACGGCTTTTGGCACTTGCGCAAAGCCGCACGGCATTTTTTGTTTTTATGGTTGAATAGCACGAAAACTATACCTGAAAAGCATGTATTCTTGTGCCCACCCCTGTACCTCCACATTATTCAAGTATTTGTTTGATCCGTTCGGAAACACGCGTGGCAAAAGCCGTGCTGTGACAGCATCACTCCGCCTAAACCACAACATAATGCGATGACATCACACATGCGGCAATGGATTGATGCGACTACCTCCGAGTTCTCACACACAAGCATACACCACATGCTGCTGGTACCTCAATTACATAGATTATATTGATAAACATGCTGTTAAACCCCTCCCAGGACGACTTTTCTGCTGCGGCTTTGCGCAATGCACAAAAGCCGCATGCGGCCCATGCGGCTTTTGCGCATCCTATCTAATATTGAGGGCAGGGCAACTGTCCTAGTAGAAAACAATCAAAAGTGGCCGGAAAAATGTGATTTCCTTTACCAGGAAAACACCTTGGCGATCGGTTTGAAAATCTGAGAAGCCAGTTCGCTTCGGAATTTGAATCCGAATCGATTGAGCCTATAACCAAGGCGAACGGGTAAAAATTGAGGGCAGAGCGACTGTCCTAGTGGAAAACACTCAAAAGTGTCCCAAAATGGAAAAAAAAATGGCTCGCGCCTGTTGTACCGCAAAGAGCTGTAAATCAGAGGCTAAAAACCGGATTCTGGGGGAATTTCAGCAATGATATTGACTGTACAGGGCTGAATGTTAATGCATTTTCTGCTGGGTGGCAAGATGGATTCCTGGGATGCCAATACATGGCTTGTGACTCACAAACAAAAAATCCAACCTCATTCGGCTGGTCGCGAATATAATCCGACCATGAAGACAAGATTCCAGGGGAATTTTGACAGTGATGTTGATTGGGTAGGGTCAAATGTGAATGGATTTTGCTGCTAGGTGGCTAGATGGATTCTTGGGATGCCAATGCATGGCTTGTGACTCACAAATAAAAAATCCAACTCCATTCGGCTGATCGTAAATTTAATCCGACCCTGAAAATACGATTCCAGGGGAATTGTGACAGTGATGTTGACTGCATAGGGTTGAATGTGAATGGATTTTGCTGCTGAGTCACTAGATGGATTCTTGGGATGCAAATGCATGGGTCATCAGGCACAAATCACAAATTCGACCTTATTTGGCTGGTCGCGAATTTAATCCATGTGAAAACAGGATTCCAGCAGAATGTCGGCAAGGATGTTGACTGTGTAGGGTCGAATCTGGATGGATTTTGGCAACAAGTAGGCCCACGGATTCCTGGGTTGCAAATGCATGGGTTTGCCCCAAAAATCACAAATCCAAGGTGATTCAGCTGGTTGCAAATTCAATCCAATCCTGAAAATAGGATTCCAGCGTGATCTTGGCAGTGATGTTGACTGCGTAGGGCTGAATGTGAATGGATTTTAATAACAAGTCAGCTGCTGGATTCCTGGATTGCAAATGCATGGCTTCTGACTCACAATTCACAAATCCTAGCTGATTTGGCCTGTCATGAACTCAATCCGACCTTGAAAACAGGATTCTGCAGGAATTTGGCAATGATGTTGACTACGTAGGGCCGAATGTAAATGGATTTTGAAAACAGGTTGGCCAACGGCTTCCTGGGATGCAAATGTATGGTTTCTGAGCCACAAATCACAAATCCAAGCTCATTTGGCTGCTCACGAATTTAATCTAATTTAATCCGACCGTCAAAACAGGATTCCAGGGAATTTCGGCAATGGTGTCAACTGTGTAGGGTCGAATCTGAATGGATTTTGATAACAAGTTGGCTGAAGGATTCCTGGGTTGCAAATGCATGGATTTTGACCCACAAATCACAAATCCAAGCTGATTCAGCTGGTCGCAAATTTAATCCAATCCTGAAAACAGGATTCTGCTGGAATTTTCCCAATGATGTTGACTGCATAGCGTCGAATGTGAATGGATTTTGACAACAAGTTGGCCGACAGATTCCTGGGTTGTAAATGCATGGCTTCTGACCCCGAAATCACAAATCCAAGTTGATTTAGCCACTCACAAATTTAATCCAAGAGTTAGCTCAATCGGTGCACTACTCCTATTGCTACAGTGTTCCTAGCGGAAACCAAGAATTTTTGGTGAGAATTCTATTATGTAAGGATATCAAAAAAAATACCAGTGTTGTGGCGACTGTGGATTTTGAATGCAATTCTAACACACTCGGTCTCAAGAGAATCCAACTAGAATTGAGCTCAGGAGAGTGTTCCTGGCGAAAACACAAAAACAGAAAGAAAAAAATGCCTGCCCTATGTTCCGCAAAAGGCTGTAAAGTTCCAGTGAAACATAGGAACATTATTTCAAAAATTTCACCTTGTTTTCAAGGAAAAATGTTGTTGAAAATGTTTCAAGTTTTTCACCCAAGTTTAGGGGTGAAACTAATGTGTAAATTGTGAATCTTACTTGCCATATCTTTTCGTGAAAATTCTTGTATAAACTGCCTTTGTGGAGGGGTGAAAAACTTGAATTTTGTATTTCAAGTTTTACACCAGTCTTCCTGGAGATTTTTCACAAGTTTTTGTGCTCTGTTTGGAGCTGAAATTGCAGTAAAGTTTGTTTTGAATTTTTCACCATCATTAGGGCCTTGAAACTGGGTGAAATATTGGTATTACTTTTCAAAATAAACTCATCACCTTTAATTCAAGTTTTCAACCTCAATTTTCAGGATCTTTTTCACTGAAAATGTTTCAAGTTTTACACCACATTTTCTTACTAGTTTGGTACGTTGTTTTTGAGTTGAAATTGCAGTGAAAATTGTTTTGAGTTTTTCACTGTTATTTAGGCTCTTGAAACAGGGTGAAACATTGATGTGAATCTTCAAAACAAATTTATGAATATTATTTCAAGTTTTTTATATTCATTTTCAACCTAGTTTGTGCTGAAAATCATGCTGAAAAACTCGAAATATTTCCGTTGAAAAACTGATGAAAATTTTTGAAAGTTTTTTATTCGTTTTTGACCCCAAAAACTCAAATACTTCAACCAGTGTGGGTGAGCGCATATCCGAAATCACAATTGAGAATATGTACCTTGCCAGGAATGATTGAAAACATTTCTTCCGAGTCTCGGCGTACCAAAACAGGCACACCGTATATTTCATCCCGTGAAGAGAGCACTTGGAATACCTCCAAAACCACCAAGACAGTTCCGGAGCTGTCAACCAGGATTTCAGCAATTCGTCCTGGCATGGTTGAGTTCTTGACAATAGCACAGATTAGATTATGTACAATGCAATTTCTAATGGCTCACCTGGGCAGTTGGAGACTGTGCAAATACCCAAGATCCGATGAAGCATTCCTCCAGTGACTCCCCAGCGACCCATTCGCATTTTGTCCATGTTGACTCGGCGGGGTATAGCCCATAGTTTACGGCGCGAGCAGCAGCGGTTGTTTGGAGCAAGTGAGTGAGCCTCTCTTTTTGACCACGCTTCAATCTAATGTGTTTAATATCACCTGCAGAAAGAGTGGATAAATAGGACAACTTGAGAATACCGTATCATTACGATCAAATCGACGGGGGTTGTGACGCGTGACGGAATTTACCTATTCGATATTTCGACAGTGGCCAAAATTTTGCGTGACACCCCCAAAATTTTCAACAATTGGACGGGAAATTTTCGAAAATTTCGCCTTTTTCGCGTTCTGGGACCACCTTTTGGGACGACGTCACGCTCGGGAGGTTCGACAACGGCCCGCGTGATGCGTGACCTCAACCAAATTTCGACATCGACACCGGGGTGCGTGACGCGTGACTGTCGATTTGATTGAAATGATACGGTAAGTTGGATTTGCGTACCGTGTTTGATTGATTTGGCATCAGTCCACCCAAGCAATTTCTGGAGAACGGGATGTTCCGCCAGAAAGGACGTAATACTGCTCCCTGCGTGCACCCACTTTTCATCTTTAGCAGAACACCACCATCCACCTGTGAGACGATGCTTCAGGCCTTCCTGATCCGCTAACTGTCGAGCGATATCTCGGCTTGGAGCAAGATGGTTGGAGAGAATGGAACACTGTCGAAATACCGCATTGAAAGACTCAAAGATCTCGGTGATAACCCCGACTAGCGGGCCGAATTCCACGACGTCCTCATCAGTGTGCGCCAATAAATAATACTTGACCTTGGAAACAATTTTGGAAGGATCAATTGTCGCAAAGATGTCGAGGACATTTGCAACAGCGACTTTGAGATCTTTCTATTTCAGAGGTAAGTTGATGCCAGCGCCAAAGGCGAAAGAGATACCCTATATTCAGTGAGGTTCTGTATCTCAGGAACCCACAGTAGCGCAGCGAGCTCGCCAGAAGCTCGCCAGGCCTTGAATTGATCCTCGGTCACCAAATCCCGGACATGAAAGAGATTTGTCTGCGCGATGGTCTTAAATTGACGGCCGATCAGGGAGCCCGCATACTGCATGATGTAGTTGGCCCGAATTGCATGAACCGACAGCACATCCGTATTAGTTGACTGGAGGCGCAGGGCGTAGGTTTGCTTCTGCTCAGGAGACCAGGACGTGTGGGAGACATGCCAAATATACTTAACCACCCCGAGTAATATTGTGTGCAAAAGTTCGATCGGGGTATCTTTTGTAGGATCGAAACCTAGCAAGAATAATTACTCTGTGATACTATAGCCCCAGATGAAGCTCACCCTTTGTGGTCAAGAATGGGCTATAAATTTTTTCTTCATTATCGAGCATCCATTGAGTGAGCTCAGACGTAATCTCCTCGACAGTGAGATTGTAATCTTTCTTCATTTCCTTGAAACGAGAGAGTAACTCGTCAATATAGAACTGCGTATATGCATCCTTAACTCCAGTCTCAGTCTGCAAATCTTTGACGGGTTTGATGACACCCGAGCATGCCAATTTCACTTGTTTTTGAAGTTGTTGAAGAATGAACTCCTTTGTGCGAGGTACACCGGCCTGTAGAGATTTTTTCAATGATCAAACAAATGAAGTGCAAATTGACGTACCTCAAACAGTGCGTGGTATCCCTCATCGGTAGCCTTGTCCTTTTGTGTTCCACCAACTCGGCATTTGCGACAAAGGCAGTTGCCTTTTCCGCCAATATGCGCCGAGATCTCACTTTGCATCGGATTGTCGGATGGACCGGCGTTCACGTAGATGGAGAAGCAAGCAGTGTCGCCGGACTCATCTTCAACCACGACCGGATCAGTATGTGTTTCCCTAAATTGTTGTGAGCTCAATCCATATAGCAACTTTGACAGAGGATATTCACTCTACCGCTTGCTTGAATTCGCGAAACTGCTCTGCAACACTTGCGTTTGGGGATGTGGAAATGAAATGGACGTGGAATTCTTGTTGGAGAAGATGGCGAGGGAGATTCCGATGTGTCATGTAAGCATTCCAATGTTTATTCCATGACTTCGACCGATTGCCAGAGACATCATCACTAAAATAGTCGACAAAGCTGGAGTAAATTGGACGGCCAGCAGCGATGGCTCGCTTCGGATTAGGCATACGAGCAGGGTATCCAGCTTTAATAGATGAATCTAAAAAACCGCTCATTGAGGAGTCAAGGGTGTGAAGAAGAGAACTAGTACCGTTCCATGTCGGAATCCTATGTGCGTGTTCAAGATCATGGTAGTTCTCCTTTAAGTCTTCGGCACGAATAAAAATTGTTTTCTCATCTGCAATATTCGCTTTGCCCTATTGAACGTGGTCTCATCAACAATTTATTTTAGTGGAGAAAAGACCGAACCTGTTCATTGAATGTAACGGAAAAAGCATCAGCCCAAATCTTGCCCCGAAAGATAACCCATCGTATCGGGATGACAAAGGTATCATCGAGAAGACAGGCGACTTCATTAACATAATAATGAGTTGTCCCAGCCGCGTACATTGGGCTCAAAATATCGAGATCCATATTTTTGCGCCACTTTTGTGCGTGCCAGATTTCGCGAATGACCCCGTCCTGTGGAATTTCCGGATACAGCTGGATCAACCTACGGGTTGTCGGATTTGCCCAGTCCTTCGGTGCTGGTCAGCCTCGATGGTAGGCTTTGGGAAATTGACACACCTGTGCAATAATCGCACGCGGGTCATTCATAAAAAATACATTTCCCTGAGGTGATTTACAAGGAATGCTGGGAATTGCACATTGACCTCGCAGTTCTTTCTGAACTCGTCGAAGATGATCAAATGAAGGCACATTTTTACATCCAGCCTCTTTGAGAATCCAGAGAAATACTCGCATCAGTGAGCTTGAAATTCGGAGTCTGGGAAGGTTGTCTAAGGTATCGAGAAGAAACATCTAAATGACAGAGATAAATACTTGTAAGGATTATGCTTCTAAATCCTACTTACCATTTTCGAGGGATACGGAAACCATTCTGATGCCGCATTGGTGGTAGTTTGTCCAGGATTTTGAATTTCAGCAGGTTCGGGCTCTCGGAGGTCTGATATTTGGATGCAATAATCAGCATACTGTACTATTTCGATCAATTCGGCACGGGTTGTGACCCGTGACCGAAAAAACCGTTTCGGCACTTCGGCAACCGACGAAATTTGGCGTGACACCTCCAAAATTTCGGCATTCAAGATGAAAATGTTCGAAAATTCTGCCTTTTTTGCACCCTCAGGAGAGATTTCACCCAGATGTCACGGATTTTAAATTCGGCACTAGTCACTGTGACCCATGACCGAGCCCAAAATCCGTCGCGGCACAGGGGGTGCGTGACGCGTGACCGCCGAATTGATCGAAATAGTACAGTATGTCAAGAAGGAGTTAATAGCGAGTCCCCTTAAAGCCAGACGAGCTGTGAGGCAGGACGCGATGAGAGTCTGCGCGTCCTGATTTCGTAACTCCGGATCAAAGTGTGCATGTGATCGTAAACGAACCATCGCGACTTGCCTCCCAATCCCATCCGTCCTTTCTACTATCGCGTGTCTGGCCCACTGAGAGGCGCAGAAGTATGCTGGTCTCCACACTTCCCAGTCCCTGGCCATTACCAGCAAATTCCGAAGCAAAGAGGACGACCATTCTCGCCGGCTCGAAACCGCTAGAAACGCTTGAATGATAGAACTCACCAACATTACGCAGTATCTCTTCCAGAAAATCCTCATCCTCGTCTTCTTCAACCTTCTCCTGAACACCCTCATCTCCAAACCCCAACTTTCTTGCCGTTGCTTCGGGATTCCACAATCCAAAAATTTCGGCCTCGTCTCGCAACCGCCGCCAATTTCGCGTGTCCAGATCTTCGATATCTTCCCCAGCATCAAACTCCGCCCCATTCACTCGATAATCCTCCCATAATTTTGCTTCAGCTTCACTCATCACATGGAACGACGTCGATGCGGCCGGGCCATTGAAATGCGGCGCCGCAGCAAACTGAATGTCGCGGAGCTCATCTGTTGCTGCCTCAGCCTCCCTCTCCCTCTCCAGCTTTC
Source organism: Mycena galopus ATCC 62051 (assembly GCA_014925785.1). NCBI lineage: Eukaryota > Fungi > Basidiomycota > Agaricomycetes > Agaricales > Mycenaceae > Mycena > Mycena galopus. The sequence continues at coordinate 35,235 of WIQG01000384.1, read as the reverse complement.
TCGTCCTTTCCTCCCTCTCCTGGTTCCGCAGCTCGAATAATGTAACGGCTTTAGAATGGGATGGAGCTTGCAAGTGGGTAGTCGCACTCCGCACTGATATCCACACACGTCGCTCTTCAGATATCCCCTCTGCGCACACAATGCATTGGATTTTCTCGGGATCTTTCTCGTGCTGTCTGAATACTGCAAGTGGCCGCAAATGTCAAATACCTGATCCTTCAAAGTCAATGGATGTACCTGGGTCAAGCGCTTTCCTCTGTCCCTTGGGCGGCATGGTCAAAGACAGAAAATTGGGGTGGTCCTGGCCTGTCCATCGGTTTCCAGCCAGCAAGAACCGACGTCTCATTTGAGTCTATTCGACGGGCTCCGCCTTGCATCCCCTGGACACAATTGCATCCGGCTTTCCAAAATAGGAAACACAAAAACTATAACTGCGAGCAAGTGGGGCGGTCCTTCCTCTCAACTCGATCTTTTCCCTCAATTTGTTCACCATGCCTCCTCGTCGCGCAACTACGCCCCCCGACGACGACGACTTCCGTGCTCTAATGGAAGCCATGGTCCAGGAGTCTCCGACTGCCCCCACTGTTACTGTATCCACACGAAGCCACGAAACCATGACCGGCGACGACTCAGACGGCGAGGAGGGTGCTGGCGTTGCCCTCACGGTTGTTTCAGCCAATCTAAACATTGTTGCCGCCACCAAACTCTACGCCAACAAAAAGCGCCTCCGTGCTGATCAAGTCACGGAACTGGAGCAGTTTGCAAACGTGAGTCATGCCCGCTTTCTGTTTCTTCAAGTCTCATTTTATCAAGGACCCCTCCTCCCTCCGTGAGATCAAGCTCCTTGCAAATCTCTTTGCTTTCGGGAATGAGCTTGGTAAGCTCGTTGCTTCACAGCCTTCGTATGAGGTTTCCGCCGACCTCAATGTATGTTTCTTTGTTATTCTTTCTGTTTCATCTGCTAAAATATCATTTGGATAGACCAATGTCGCCAAGTACGCCATCGCTATCCTCCTGTCAAACAACATCACTACCTACAAGGGCGATGCTGCAACCGATGCTCTCATGGTATGTTTATTCCTTCATTCCCGCCATTTAAATTGATGCTTCATTTTTCTCCAGATTGTTGTCAAGAAACTTCGCTTCGACCTCCCGCCCGGGTTGGAGAATATTCCAACCGACTGGGCGAAGGTCGTGGGTGCTGGACAGTATGCACTCACCCAGAGACGGTCTAAGATCAAGAAAGTGGTGAGTAAGCTGTCGAGCACGATATCCTTCACCATACTTACCCTTCGCAGGTCCGCGCCAGCCTCAAGCCGGACGAGGATGGTGTTTACGCGCCAAACACCGAGCACCAGAATATCTACGACCTCGCTCAAGCTGTCATCAAGGACACACAGTGCAAGGTCAGTGTCGAGCTCTGTGCACGCATCGCTCTCATGGTACGACTTGAATTTCATTTATGTATATGTATTTGACCTGCTTGTCCAGCGCAACGTCTACCTGAAGCACCCTGGGAACAACTTCTGGGACAAGCTCGACAACCGTCTCTCCAAAATTCGCAATGCGGCCAAGGGCGATAAGAAGAAGATTGTTCGGTACGTCTCGAGTATTGATTTAGAATGGCATTGACTGATAACATCTTTCCTCGCTAGAGCATTCCGGCAGGCGCTGACTGACGATCAAAACAAGCACGGCACCAAGACTTATGTGCTTGACGAGAACGTTGTTGACACGTTCCAGCGGGAAGTCGACGACCTCCTTGCTATCGGCTTCGCTGATGCGGCGACCTCGGTCCAAGCTCAAGGCAGCGACGCGTAGAATTACTAGATCACTCATACTGTGTAGACTTTCGAAACAAATGCCACTTGATTTGAATTATTTATGCTACGGTTATGATTAAATTTTAATACTATTGAATGTCCAAGAGCTCGCAGTCCAATCTGTAATAAATGTGCCACCATAGCTGTATACCACCTTGCGTCGACGGCTGCCTGCCAGCTGGAGGTGTCCTCACGGTGGAGCCATTTGCGATTGATGCTGGCCACCATCTGACCGGCACCTGGCCACTATTCGCCGGCAACATCTCGCCCACATGTCACCGGCATGTGGCGGCCAGCTGTGGTCACAATGGCGGTGTACTCCATTGTCGCTTCTTGGGCCGTGAATTGCCTTGATTCTCTTGGAAATGGCGCTACGCTGGTTATTGCCCCGGGACGCATTTTTCCTAAAAGCTGCATTTCTTGGCCGGTTGCTGTGAAAACCCGTACATTGAGTCTTTGACACTCAAGCTTGCATCTCAACGGATAGCCCTGCGATGTCGTTAGAAGGCCTGCAATCGCCCGTGCTGTCCCCAGGATCCATTTGCCCTTCCTGGTATACCTAGGGCTCCTTTGCCCCCTTAATTGCGCTCTAGCCATGAGTTAATATGTGATCTAACTCCGCTGCAATTTCAGCGGCTCCTGCTGCGCCTTGCGCCCACTAGTGCCCGCCCACCCATCGCGCTTGCTCAAAAAATCATTCCGGGCTCAGCAGGCTTCCTGTCGTCCCATACACCTTCCTGCACCATGAGACATGCCTTCAATACCGCCCCCGCCACTCCTACACTTCCTCTTGCCTCCCTCGCCCAGCCGCTCGCTGCCCCGCCTTCCGCCGCTTATTTCGCCCGCTCGCCCCCTCCGCCCGGCGTTTTTCAGGGCCCCAATAGGTTCTTTTGGACGCCCGCTAAGTGCTGCGCATGCGCCCGCTGCCCGCCACTGCTGCACAGGCCCTGCCTACACCACTGTGCCTCCCGCAGTTTCTTCCCCAGTGCCCCACATGCTCCCGCTGCCCGCCGTTGCTGCGTCGGTACTGCTGGTGCTGCCCCCACTCCCAAAACGCTGTCCCTGGTCCCAGGCATTGCGTAGCAGCGCCCTCGCCGCATACCGCACATTCCCTGCACTCGCCACATGTCCCGCCTTGTCCCCCGCAGCCTTGCCCTTGCGTTCACTCACCTCAGGTTACCCCCCCTGACCCCCCTTAGGCCTATTATTTGTGGTGACTTAATTGGCCTAAGGGGGGTGTTTTTTAGGTGGATGGCCCATCCAGGATGGGACGTCCCATGAATTGTGATTTTTGGCATGGGATGTCTCATGCATTTTCTGATATGGGACATCCCATCCGCCGAAGGCGGAACTGAAAAATTGCATGGGACGTCCCATTGTCCCATTTTGAAGGCAGGACCCCTGGCACCAGCCAAATTATAAAAGCTGGCTTGCACGCCCATTTCTGCACCGATTTGTGCTGTCCATGGTGATTCGTGTAGCCCTTGTTCACGGCTTTCATCACATGCATGGGGCATCCATTTAGGAGCACTTTTGTTTTGAGTGGGCAGAAATGGCTGCCCCAGCTAGCGCTTGCTGCGTGGTGCCCTGGGTTGGTTTGGCCGCACTCGAATGTGCACCACATTCGGTTGGGTTTGGCGGCGCTCAAATGCGCACCGCATTCGGTTGGGTTTGGCTGCGCTCGAATGTGCACCACATCCGGTTGGGTTTGGCTGCGCTCGAATCTGCACTGCATTCGGTTGGGTTTGGCTGCGCTCGAATCTGCACTGCATTCGGTTGGGTTTGGTCGCGCTCAAATGCGTACCGCATTCAGTTGGGTTCAGCTGCGCTCAAATACGCACTGCATTCGGTTGGGTTTGGCCACGCTCAAATGTGTACCCCATTCGATTGGGTTCAGCTGCGCTCAAATACACACTGCATTTGGTTGGGTTTGACCGTGCTCGAATCTGCACCGCATTTGGTTGGGTTTGGAATGCACATCGCATTCAGTTGGGTTCAAATAACTGCAACTTATTATTTTAAGATGGGATGTCCCATTGAATGTGGGACGTCCCATATCCAACATGGGATGTCCCACAATTTGATATGCAGAAGATGGGACGTCCCATCGACTTTTGTTCACAGGGTGGGTGTAAGGATGCCATCCTCACACGTGCAGCTTACCAGTAACCTGGTTCTTCACATGACTACTTACACAGCCACATCCTCTTTTGTATATATAGCCACCATTTACTTTACCTACTGCACACCACGTACACCCGACATCACCCCCGTTGTATTCCTCTCGATTGCTTGTAGCCTGGAGTCTCGCCAGTGGAATATACCGTGGTCTTGTCAACGTGTGTGTGACCGCACCTGCTTCGCTCGTTAGTGTCTGTCGAGAGAACGACAGCCTTTCAGTGGGACGTCCCACCAATTTTTATTCTCTACATGGGACGTCCCATATTCACATGGGACGTCCCACTCATTTTAAATATTATGGTGGGACGTCCCACAACATTTCCTAACAGTTATGGGACGTCCCATCCCTTTTGATGAAGACCGTGGGACGTCCCATGGATTTTAATTAATTCTATGGGACGTCCCATTCATTTTTACTCAAAGCCATGGGACGTCCCACGGAGTTCCCATCAATTCCATGGGACGTCCCATCCTTTTTTTAACAATGGCCATGGGACGTCCCATGGGTCATGGGACATCCCATGGATTTTATTTACATTTTATGACCGATCTTCATTGTATATTTAAATGTACTTGAACTATCATCGTATCGCGGCACCGGGTCACATGCTTAATGTGATTCGGGACCAAACAAAACAACCGCTTTCATCCCAAAATGGGAATTCTTGGACTTGGCAAAATTTTTGGCCAAGTCCACGTCGGCTTTTTCGGCTTTAATCGGGCATCCCTCAATCTCGTTCCTTGACCGTTTGAGATTTATTTCCTTGAGTGACATTATAATGCGCAGTTGTTCATACAAGTCCGTGTGTCATTTCAGGTCACAAAGCCAAGTATATTTTAATAAAAAATTGGACGGAATACGACAGGTACACATATTTTTCATAAACGAGTATCAGGCCAAGAATTCAATAACACACAACAGGTACATATTTCTATACCACGACCCCCGATTTCCAAGTCTTCTAGCTAAAGGCGAAGAGAGTCGAGTACACCATAGAATTCCGCCGTGCTGAGGGGCTGAGGCAGCGCGCGGTGCTGACGCGACTGGACCTCGGCCTCGGCCTGGAGCGCCTTGAGCTTGTTCTCCAGGACTTGATCTACGGCCACAAGGTCAGTCAGTCAGACTCCAGAGGACCAATTAAAAGAAACAGTGCAACGTACGTTTGCAATACAGCCTACGGCATGCGACGCCGCGAGGGTTGCGCCAGTACGGGTTGAGCAGCTCGAACCGGAACGTTTCTAAGGTGGCGGACGGTTCGAACACATCGCCCGTGTACGTCGCCACCAGCTGCTTCACTGTGGGCAAGCATCAGCTGCAGCAACACGGGAAACGGAAACAGTGAAATCCATGTACTCAGCTGGTGCAGTGTATACCGTCGCCCGTCAGTAAGCGGGAATGGATTGATGAACTCGTACGCCCACAGCCGCTGGGACACCAGGCGAAGCTCGTTTGTGGGGTCGACGTGAATCTTCCGGTATACATCCAGGATCTCGAGGTTCTTGGTAATAGTTGCTTCGTGCAGTTCGCGCTTGTGGTGCGCGGTGCGCTTGTACGGGAGGCCGAAATCCAAGTGGAACTTCTCGACGGCGGCGCGATAGGCGTCGAGAGGGGTGGGGTTAAGGAACGGACATGCCTTGACTGTGGCGCCGTCAGGCCTATTATAAATGGAGGAATATTTGAGATCTACTCACCAGCGGCCTTGAACAAGGTGTCCACTTCAAGCAGCACGCGTCCTCTCCTCCGCATGTACTCGTCGATCTTGTTGTCGGCCACAAAGTGACCAAATTCGAGCTCATAGTCCTCCACTGAGACGCGTATAAGTGAGGAAAGACAAGGGCGGCGCCAAAATACTTACATGCGATGCGGAAATCCACCGCCTTAATGTGATCCGTTGGGTGTGCAGCTGAATAAGAACCCATAGTCAAATTCCTGCCAAACACAGGTAAAAAAAAAACAGCAACGTACCTGCATCTGCCTTCGTGACGGTCACCCGTTTATTTAGCTCTTTCCGTCTTTGCTCCTCCTTTATGATGCGCCGTTTCTCGAGCGAGATTTCACGCGGAGTCGAAGGCGGCGGGACGCACAGGGCCACCGAAAGAAAAGGAGATGATGCGCGCGGCGGCGGGGAGGAACATGGCGAGGAGGACGGTGGTGGCGAAGAGGGCGGGAGGCTTCCCTGCTTGAGCGCTGAGGCAGCGATAAACCCTCCACCTGCGGCGGTGGCGACAGAGGGCTTGGTGGTTCGGGGGCGTGCAGTACGGTCGGCTGGCATCGAGGCGAGTGAGCGAATTATTTTGAGGCATAATTCTGTGACGCTTCACCTTTTAACCCTGTCGTCCTGTGGTCGCTTCCCATTATTCTTGGCAATCGGCGTCGTTGGTGGCTGGCCATTGTCGCCCATTTCTTCTATATTTGGCATGTTCAGGACGGTCGGTTATTGAGGCATTGAAGCAATTCCTTCCCTGTTTGGCAAATCTCGGATTAGCGCTTTGAACGACAATGGACTTGATCACCCACCCATTTGGCAATTCCAATTTCTGCCACCGGGAATTCCTTCGTACCTATGGGGCCCGTCTTCTAGCACGCGGTTCATTAGATTGTCGCTTTGAAGTACAATGTGCTCGCTTACTTACCTTGTAATATTATTGTGACCGTCCTCAACGTCTTAAACGTCTGTTAGCTTCCCCCGGAGGGTACTAGTCTCTTGGGCCACGAAGAGGCCAGACGCCGGACCACCAAGCTGGTGATCCTAATCCAAGAGGTTTTTTCTGCAATCGCATTAATTTATTTACACTGTATGGTACTTAGTAATAATCTTGCTCGTCCATACGATACATATCAGCTCTTTCTACAGCGTCGAGTGTCCCAAAGTCGTCGTCTTCGCCCCCACTCTCCTCCCCATCGTCGCCATCGTCCTCTTCTTCTCTGTAATGTCTGTCCTCCCCCTGCGCCGCCAAATGGGCGTCGACGCAACACCTTGAGAGTTGGAGGAGAGATGGCCCCCACGGCGTGGATGGCTCACCGAAGTCGGGGAGGTGCTTGTCCCAGGTCGCGGCGAGCTTGACCAGCCTGTCTTGGTGCAGCTGAAGATGATACTTGTCGACGTCCGATACTGAATATGTGCTTTAGCAGGCGGTACAGTACTAGGAGAAATTGATACTCACCAGCACCTTCAATCGCCTTCGTAACTATCTCCCACTCCTGTCTAAACCACACTCGCAAGGCCGAGTTCTCGCGCCGCAGACGCTGTTCTTCCTCGTCGCATCGATCCAACTGAAGGACTGCATTGATACCCTTGCGCACGTTGTCGTCGCTGAGCCACAGAGGGGGGTTGTCGTCGCCGTCGTCGCCGTACCTGTCGTCCAAACCCACGTCCTGAAAAATTGCGTCGTCGACATCGAGCTGCCAGAGTCCCTTGGGCGGGATCGTGACCGGTGCGATCGACCCCCTAGGCGCCCCCCCGTTCTTGATGATCTTCGCGATCTCCGTGCAGAGCTTATTGTACTCCGCCGCTAACTTGACAATCGTGGGCGCGCGACGCTTCACTGCCGACTCGGTGTGCGCGTGTAGTTTAGAATCTGGAAAATATGATCAGTCGTCAGCATCGAAGTATTTGAATCCAAACCGTACCGTTAAGCAGCCGCCGATACGAGCGTTCTACAACCTCCATCTCGAATTTCCTGGCACGAAGGCGCTCCCGCAGGCGCAGCTTCAGAGTGCGCGCGTTCATGCGGAGGCGCATGTATTCGCTGTTCGCCAGCTGCTCGAGTTCCTCGTGCTCGTCGACGCCCAAGGCCTCCTCCTTCCGACGGAGAGCGGTGCGAGCCTTCTTCAGAGCTTCCAGGCCTTGGTCGTACTCAAGCTGGAACACCACAGCGTTGTCGTCATCGTCGTCCACGGCGCTGAGGAACTGCTTCCGCAGCTCCGCCACCTGCGTCTCCCGCGTCTTGATAGCGGCACGCAGAAGGATGACGGCGTTTACCGCCTGCTGCCCGTGGTTTTTAGTTCGTCCTGAATATCATTGTTAGAGAAATTCAACAGCTTCACGAAAGCCCACGTACGAGGTAAAGGTTTGGTCTGAGCGACCACCTGCAGTTGCCACTGCTCGCGAAGCAACGCCGTCGACTTCTCGCATTCATGGAGGGCCTTGGTGGATTCTGCCCGCTTCGCGACGCAATGACGGTAACGGCGACGAATCCACTCCCCAAGGCGGAAAAGGCTCCCCTCCTGGGAGTGCTCGATTTGGGCGTTCAATGTATAGAGGCGATTGTGATACTGAGCAAAAAGATCAATTAAGTATCATCGTTCGAAGGGAATTCAAGTCCACTTACTCCGCAGATACGCAAGTGCGCGATCAAGTGACGGATGGAGTTCCAGAAGTGCTCTGCACTCTCGCCGTTGGTGAAACCGAATCCCAGGCGCTTTCGGGGGTGGTAGAGTAGTTGGCAAGCCCACTCGTGCCCGAACACATGGAACACGGAAACCGCGAAGGCGATTCGATCCAGGAAGCGGGACAGGAAGTCCCACTTCAAGCAACTGCGCTCGAACGCGCACCCGATGTCGTACAGCAAACCGACCCGAATTTTGAGAGGGAGATGCTGGAAGAGAGTTTCGATGAGTGCGATCACGTAGAATTGACGTTCGCCCGCGGAGTGCATGTTGACCAGAAAAAGGACACGGTCGTGGTGACAAAGAAGCGCCATGAGGCCCGTGTCCTTGAAGAACTCGGTGCTGGCTTTCTCGCGTTTCTCGTCGGCAGCCTTGAAGGAAGCCTCGCATCCGTCGAGGACGGAGCGAGGCAAGGGAAGTCGGTCGTCTTCGTACCCGTCTTCCTCCTCCTCCACCGTCTCCACGGTCGCACGTTTGCCACGCTTCGCCTTCGTGGGGGCCTTGGCCGAGGTGTTCCGCACGGAGTCTACATACTCCTCCGTCCGCGCCGCCTGGGCCTCGGGAACGAAGAAAGTCTCGGGATGTTGTTTGGGCGGATCGCACGGCGACTTCTTTTTCTTCTGGGTGAAGCAGGCGTCGATGCACACCATGATGTCGGCTCTACTCATTGGATTAGTTGTGGGTCGCTTAAAGGATTTTTGAAATCAAACTTACACTTCCAATGGGTCGTGTTTGAGATTCCCGAAGCAGGCGGGGCATCGACGTCGCAAATACTCGCTGGGATGCTCTCGAGGTGGTGGTTCCGGGAACGGCACCTGCGGTGACTCTGGCGACGGCTCCCTCGCGCGCTTCCGACTGCGATCTGCCCTAGGTGCGGCTGAAGTAGGCGTGCCGGATGAGGAGGCCGACGAGCTGCTGCTGTCTCGATGGTGCCGTGCGGAAGGTGCTCGCTCGCTGGTACGGCCACGGCGTGGTGGAGTCGGTGGTGAAGCCGACTGCTGGATTTCTGGCCCAAAAATGCCGACGCGCGTCGTTTGCAGAACATCTTTATAGTGGTGCCGGAGGAGGTTGCGCAGGTGGGTGTACCACATGAGGCAGTTGCCAAATCGACGCCGCAAAGAGTTCTTTAAGTCGATTGTGAGCCCGGTGATCAAAAAAAACGAGACAAGCATACCTGGTGCTCAAGCTGATGACCCATGTTCCCGAGGATTCGCTCCAAGGTCACACTGAACGCGGTGTTGTTCGGTGCCACCTGGAGAAAGAGCGTCATGGCAAATTCCAAGACGCGTAGATCCAGCGCCAAGGACGGCTTCAGTGGGGCGCAGCCAAAGGCGCCGAGTCGCATGAGTTGCACCGCGGCAGGGGTGCAGTCGCAGATTTGCAATTCGACGTCCTCGATCGCTGCACCAGAATCGTTAGTGAACTGGGTCAATCTGTACTTAGAAGAAAAAAATTACCAGAAAAGTGTACAATCGCGACCTTGAGTGTTTGTCGAATACAGGCGCAGGAAGAGGACGCAGAAGGGCGACGTCCGTCTAAGTCTCGTAGCGAATTCGTTTGTGCAGCAGGCGAGCGAGTTCCGGCAAGAGCTTGGGTAGCGTCTCGCCTTGCCATCGTCTCTATTGCGTCGCACGTTTGCGCGCATGCTGGCCAGGTGGAGGTGCCGGGGGTGAGTCCATGAACATTATGTCGGGCTCATCCGAGGCCGCCTCTGCAAAGTCAGCTGCAGCGATATCATCGTCGGATGGCGGGAGAGACGCTCGTCCATCGGGGCGCGCCTCGGTGAGACCGAATTGGCCCAGTAGCGCGGGCATGCGAGGCTGAACCAGAGTTCTGCCACCCGCCAGCAGAACGTCGGGGAGATGGGCATCGCCGCGTAATTTTTGGCGGGGATTTGGCACCGAGGGTCCCTCTCGGAGGCTGTAGTCGGGCGAGGATGTCGCGGCGGCATGGCGCGCGCGCGCGCTGAGCTTCAGCACCATACGGATTCTAAGTCGTGGTCAGAATTTGCGCCTTGACACTTTGAATTTCTGCCACTCACACCAGTTTCGTCTGACTTTGTTTTTTTTTTGCTTTGTTTCTGCACGCGGTATTTGACTTCTATTGTACTCTTAATGTAGCTACTATAAGCCGTATTGTACGGTTACAAGCGGTATTGTACAGTGCCAAGCCTCTAGTGTACAAGATACATTTATTAACTATTACTACTTTAGATGGTGGTCGTCGGGAAGAAGGAGCAAATAGTGTAATCCTACTGCTTACCACATGACTTACTTACGGCCTTACGGCCAAACACGGACAATTACGTATCTCTCTCTTTCTCATACCACCATCATCGCCCACTTGTACGCTAGCTACGAATTCAACGACGCCTCCCTGAAAAGGGTCTAATATCTTCCTTTGTGTGAATATCTTCTTCTTGCCTTCCTTCTGGTATCAGCTCCGGTGAGCCGGATTCCAAATAGCTCCCGAGAATAATCAACTGATCGATTGACGGGCGGCCGTCGGTTGATCCTCGGGGAAACTGATAAGGCCCGATAAGCCGATAAGGCCGGTCCAAGTTGTCAAGTCCTCGATTCTGAGGATTTAAATTCACAAGTTGAAAATCGACGCGTTTTGCGCGTGTATTTACGCGTTAAACACAAATAACATTGCGCTAGATGATTACTATTGGGCTATTTTTTTTTACATTGACTGGTACGCGAAATTATACTAGAAATTTGTTACATCGAAGATGCCCTCCGGTGATTGTAGTCTAATATTTTTGGCCAGCGCTAAGCTGGACGAGTGGAAGTACGCACGCTCTCCCCCGCCCGGGAATTTCACCCCAATGACCCCGAATCCATGCATGTGAGGCAAATAGGGGATCGTTTCCGCGTATTGGCCCCTGTGTCCCAGATCCGAGTTCACGTCCGGGCCCAGCACGATGACCCGCTCAGTAATCTCCCAGAATTGCTTTCCCCCATCGCCTTCGTGCCGTGGCTTGATGCAGTTGCGAGGGATTGCATGTTTCATCCCTCCAGTCCCTATTCCCAAGACGTCAATTTTTTGCTGGCTGGCGGGCGGAGGCGTTCCCACAAGTAACCAGCCGCACTTGCCCTCGAACCCAGCCACCTTGGGCGAGGTTTTGGGGAGTTTCAGCACACCAACGACTTGAACGTCGATGCGCTTCATGGCGAGCTCCGGCATCGAGATCCACTGTCCCGTGTCCTCCCCTGCAGTTGACGCAGAGGAACTATCGGCGCGTCGGCGGCGGGCAGAGGCGGATGTGGCGACAAAGACGACACAGGAAGTGGAGGAGGGGGCATGTCGCGTCGAGGAGTCCCACCCCAAAGTGGGCCGTTATCACTGTGGAGCGGCGTGGGCGGCGGCGTGCGAGATCGAGGGGCGGAGGGAGGTTCTAGCTCCTTTCTTGGAAGGAATCGCGCTTGTGTAATCAGTATACCCTTACTTTACAACAAAGTCAGAGAGATTGTAAGAAGAATATGCAAAAACTCACTATGCGTGAAATACATTCTCGATTGGAATGTTGGAAAATTGCCGATTACCTGCGTGTTCCCCAATTGTGACTAGGATGCCCTGCTGGTCATCGCGCAGCGGGAGTGCCGTGCGACGTCTAGTTGATTTGAGTCGGGCAGCGCGCGCTGGGCTATCATAGTCCCCCACCACGACTCCACGCAATCCTGCGTGAAGTGGACACCTCGTTCCTCCTACCTTTTGCGTTCCCTCCATGAGCCAGCCCACATGTCCAACCACCACAACGTCCATGCCCTGGTACCATCCACGACCTGTATGCATCAAGGCGCGCTGCGCCTCTAACTGCGTGCGACCACCCTTCATATATTCCCGCTCGGCGGCCGTTGGTGGATTGACGCCCGAAGGCGCAACGAGATAACCCGGACGTGTGTAAGGTGCCATGCCTTCTTTGAGGCTGGCAGACTCGGCTTCGCGGTCGACTTCAGCAGCGCGCACTTGTAGCTACAGAATAATTAGTCTAGTCAATATTAACAATGAAATATCTCGTACCAATCTTGCGTCCGGCTCTCCCAACGTATGCTCGACACCAGTCTTTCGATTACCCTGCACGCATTGCGGTCAGTTTAATGGCGATTATCAGAAATTGAAATCCACATACGCAAAATATTTGCAAGACGCCCGCGGTCGGTGCACCCACAATCACGCCCACACTGTCCTTGTATTCCCCACACCTCACACGCACAGAGTCCCCGAGGTGCCATTCTCGAGTGACGTGCTCGATCGAGATGGTGAAGGACTGGTCATTGAAGTGGGCTGTCGTGGGTCCCACCACATCGCAATCTTTCGGGATCGAGATGGCGAGGCTGTCGTTGGCAACTGCTGTGACCCAGCCGATCACTCCCTTGTACAAAATCCCGGACACAACGCGAACACGGTCGTTTATTCGAAAAGTGTAACAGATATCCAGCGCCGAGCGCTTGAGGTGAGCGAGCTCAACACAGGCGCTGCCGCTGTTATCATGCCCGCCGTCGTTGCCAGTGTGAAGGTGTTTGCGGGTCTGGTAGACTCCGCCCGGGCCAGGGGGCACCAACTTTGCATACTGCACATTCTGCTCTTCCTTCTTATCCCATCTCTCCGCCAAGGCGAAGATGAAACCGTTCAATCCCTTGTGCTCGCCAGCTACCACGACTACTCTGTCCCCTTCGGCGAGAGCAGGAGACAACCCGTGGAATGGGAGTGTCAGTAAGTCGGGATGGCGGCTGCCTACGAAAAGGAGGAGTTGCTCGGGGGTGGGGTCGAGACGTGGATAGCGGGACTTTGGAAATGCTGACCGCTGGTCGCTGCCCTTCTGGAGTTTCGCCGAATAACATGGAATGCTGGGCGTTCGCGAGGAGGTTCGGTGGGACGTCTGGCTTGGATGATGTGCACGTCTTGATATAATTCCGTCGTGGACAACACAAACGCTATCCCCTTGTGCGTCTGGGGTCCCTTCCGCGTCTTCACCCAAGTCCCGGGCACCACCGCCATCTCACTATCGTCGTCTGGGTCGGCGAGGGCACGAATGAGCAGAACTTCGCGGTAGCGCTGCGTCCCGGACGTCGCGCTTTGCCCACTGCGCTCTCTGGTCGGCGAAGCTCTGTAGGTGCGCTCATACTGGTGGAAAGCACCATAGCACGCCTGTTCCCGGCCCGAATCCATGTGCCGTGGGTGAGTTCGATGCTGAGTTGCTGCTGGATCTTCACCGGTGCGTAACCGATTAGAGTTTCCTTGCGGGTGTGCTCCCCAATGCCCGCATTGACCCAAGTGCCCGGGATGACGGGAATTTCGTCCTTGCCGTTTTCATCATCCCCGCTACCGTAGTTAGCCGCGCCGCCGCCGCTTCGTAGTAGGCTGCCAATGCGACCGCGTTATCATGCTCGGCTTCATGCCGCAGAGCATCGACGCGAGGAATGCGGATGACCGGGTCATTGACCTGCTCTCGATCGTCCAGAAAATCTGAACCGCACACGTTAGCGAGCAGTATCCCGCCAAGACACCTCGCCTACCTTTGTCTGCCTGGGTTTCCTGATCTTCCTCTTCGTCGTCTAGTTCTGGATCCTCGTCTTCATCCTCCGCCGCTAAGTCGAGAAGTTTCTGGACGCGCCGAGGAACAGACTTGTTGGGGCGATTGAACCGGCGACTCAGTGTGGCGTCCTCCTCCTCTTGGTCCGAATCCCATCGTTTGGTCTTGTTCGCCATCTGAGTCGTCATCTGAGTCGACGCGTCGGCGTTTCGCGGGTGGTGGAGACGGCGAAGACGTTGCGCGTGCACCGGGCGGACTTCTCGCCGCATCTGTGACTGAATGGGCGGTTATGAGAAATGTCAAGTACATGATTTTGTAAACTTACTGTAGCAAAAGTCATGGGCGTGAAGTCGCGCTGGAGGTAAGTCGTGGGCGTGTCCTGCGCGTAGTGTAAGATTAAACAAAATGAAAAAAAAGGGATCTCACGAAACGAGGGAGTGGCCGTACTTGCAGGACCTCCGGAGTGGGTCCACGGAGATCATGAGGATACGGGGTGGGACCGCGCGAATCGGGCAAAAAAAGCGGGGTTTCGTGCCGACGCAACGGAGTCGGCCCATGAGAGAACGAGGCGGGATACGGTGTAGGCCCTCGAGAGTCGGGCAAAAAGAGCGGTGTCTGCTCTCGGGAAAACGCTGGGCCAGTGTATTGTGGCGTCGGCGCACGCGAACCCTGCAGCTGCGGCGCAGACACGTACGCTTCGTGAGGGATGGGCGGCCTGAATTCGGGCGTTGGGGACCGAGCAGTTGTCTGAGGAGGGCGCGGAATGTAAGCCGGAGTCGGGGCGCGGGATCCAGACGGAGTCGGTTCCAGGAGATGCGGCGGGATTCGATACGGCGCGTCGGCGCGGAGTCGGTCTTGATGGCCTCCCAAAATTTCGGCCATGGGGAAGTCTTGCTCGTCGAGGCGGCGCACCTGCGCCTCGTATGAGTCGTCGTCCTCGTCGCTGCTCTCGGTTTCGCGCACTGAAAATATGTAAGCTTCCAGCCTCGCGCTCGACGTGACTTACTCACTCTCGGCGTCGTGGTCGACGTCAGCCGTGTCATCTAAGTACATTCGAGCGCTTCTGGGGGCGGTTGTCAGCGTCAGCGACGACTACAAGACGCTCATGGATTTAATATATTTTTTCTCGCTCATTTTTTTCTTTCTCATTTCTGAGGACAACTGGGCGCGGTAGCGCCTGACTTTGAGCTCGAGGCCCGCCACGCAAGCTTTATTTTGCTATCTACTAGCTACAATACGACTGGTATAATGACTTACCGTGGTGCCATGATATCAGAAGCCAAGAGTGAAAAGCTGTGCA
The DNA here is from genome assembly GCA_014925785.1 of Mycena galopus ATCC 62051. Taxonomy (NCBI): domain Eukaryota; kingdom Fungi; phylum Basidiomycota; class Agaricomycetes; order Agaricales; family Mycenaceae; genus Mycena; species Mycena galopus. Next base: position 20,002 of record WIQG01000384.1, on the reverse strand, counting down.
AAGTGTGGGCGTGCTTGATTTGCGGCCTCGCGGCTCGGAGAAACTACGTAATTTCTCCGAGCGGCAAGGCGGCAAGGCAAGCCCAGTGACAGCTGCACAGCTTTTTGCCTCTTGGTCCTGATCGTCATGTCCAAGACCCAGTCTTGACGGTCGGGGCCAGAGGTCAAGCAAAGCAGGGTGAGGGCGGGAGAGGGTAGCGGGGTAGAATAGATGTCTCGTCGCCGACGTTCCGTAGCTGTAGCACGCCCAGAGGGAAAAAAAAATCGACTTGAAGTATCCAAGTGGTGTGAGGCAGCGAATAGCGAGGGGCAAAGAGGAAGAGGGCGGGATTGGGCAGAATCCAGCGGGCAACGTACGGGAATGTATGGCTTCTCAAACCAGAGGGTTACACGTTGATTTGAGGGCGGCGCGGCGCGTCGGGACCAAGGCGGGATTTTGATGGTAAGGCGCATGCTGGAAAAATGGGATCCAGATCTTGATGGGCAACGCAGGTCTTTGGAATACCCAGAATGGAATACAAGGAGGATACAGGTCAGTTTTGAGGGCGGTACAAACGCGGAATTTTTGACGGTAAGGCGCACACTTGAGGTAAAATTCCGGGAATTGATTGTAAAGACAGGGCTTGATTGGGGGGCGAGCGACTCAACACGAATGTGAGTGGCAGCGCTCACCTTATAGCACTTTGCTCACATTGTTCTAGATTTGGTGGGGCCACATTGCACCAAAGCGCCATCAAAGCGCACTTCCTCGATGGAGACGAGCAGGCCCTGCGATTGGTGGGCCACCAAAAAATGGACGAACAATGGTGAGAAGCCACGCAGGGTTCAGGTTGGAAATACTAAAGTCCCGACTTTGCTTTTCACAGCGCGTTTTGTTTCCTGCTACACGGTTGAGCGTATAGCTCCCACTGCAAATACTCGCCCTAAACCTCGGAGATCGAATGGCACCCGCGACGCGTGCTTCAGCGCGGCTACTCGCAGCAAGACCAAGAGCAACCCAGTGCCAAAGCCGACAGTGCAGCCGACGCGCGCCAGGCCCCGCCGCGTACGTGTGGTTATGTCCTTTCGATACCTCTGATTCTAATCAATTGTGTTTCAGAAACCGACTGCGAAAGTGCCGCCTCAGGAAGAGCAGAGTGCTGCAAGCTCGAAAAACAGGGTACGCAGTCTCCTCGTTTTCCGAAACTACTTAACTGACTTGCGTTGCAGCACATACCTTCTGACGACGAGACAGAGACTCAGCCAGAGGACGTTGAGCCTGCCGATGACGAGGTACGTGGTCTATTTACTTCGAGTTGTCCTGCTCTAACTTGTATTCCAGGAATTGATAGAGCCATCCCCTGAGGACGAGGATGACGCTAACTTCAATCTTGCGGTTGTGCCCTCGTTTCGTGGAGAGAAGTTCACCACTCATTCCTGTTACAGAACCGGAACGAGACGGCGCCCAACGAAGAAGACCTTGTCATTGATCCCAGTGGCGAGGTAGGGTTCTTTTATTTGACAGGCAGACAGACTTGTACTGACATTACATTCTGTTAGGATGAGCCCAATGCCGAAGCCTCAAATCCCACAGACACCACTGTATGTTGGACGTGCTGACCGTAGTTCTAACCCATATTCTGACATTTATATTCCAGCCAATTGACCGCCGCCCCAAACCACGCCCGCGGGACAAGAACGCAGCCAATCCCCAGAAAGACCCCTTCGACCTCTCTGGCCGGTGGGAGAAGCACCCGACGAGCAGCGCGTGAGGCTCTCAAGCGGCAGCTCTACTTGGCCAACCCCCCTCAGCGGCTTCAAGACGACGATGAAGATGAAGACCACGACGACAGCGACTTTCAAGACAAGAGTGGGGTGGGCTACGACGACATAGACCCATACCCGTCGCCCCGCCCCCGCCCCCGTTCTGCCTCGGTGCGCTCCCGGCCGTCGGAGCGCTCGTTATCCCCACCCCGTTCTCCTCGCGGTCGGTCTGCCTCGCCGCGGTCGGAACGCTCTAGTCCCCCGCGTGCGCATTCGGTATCCGCGGCCTCTACCTCTGCCGCTCGCGGTCGCGGTCGCAGCCCTAGGCGACCCCAGCGCCCCTCTTTGTCGCCGCCACCAGCCATCACTCCCAGTCGGCCTCGCTCTCTGTCGACGCCCTCCGCGGTCGTCTCATCGCGGCCGATCCGCTTCGCCCCGTGCCCAAGTTCGCAAGCCCTCCACTCCCTTGCCACCATCATCACCGCCCGCTCAAATACTGGAGTCGGATCTCAGCGAAAGTGATGACGATTACCATGCGCACCAGGAAGCGAAGCGAAAGTCGAAGCAGTACAAGGTGGACCGTGGGCGTTCTCATTCCCCTAATACCGAAGACGAGGACGAGGAGGAAAATCTGGATTTCGACATCGAGATCGAAGAGCAGGCGTTGGAAGACGAAGAGCCTACGCCAAAGCCGAAAAAGTCTGCACCCAAGAAGACAAGGCCGCCAACTGCGAAGGCTACGTCGTCGAAGGCAGCGCCATCGAAGTCCAAGGCAGCGCCGTCGAAGTCCAAGGCAGTGCCGTCGAAGTCCAAGGCAGCGCCGTCGAAGTCGAAGTCTGCGCCGTCGAAGGAGGGGAAGGGGAAGGGGAAGAGCAAAGCCCAAGAATTGGAGGCCGAGTCGGGAAGTGAGGACGATGACGAGGAGGACGAGGAGGAGGAGGAGGAGGACACGAGGGAAATGACGTCCCCCCCGACGGTGGATACAAGAAAGGCCCCATCCCAGAAAAAATCAAGAAGAAGGTCCACGGCTTGTACGCCCAGTTGATCGACGACGTCAAGGCCCTCGCCGCTGAGTGCGGGAAGCCCACCACCTCGTTGTATCGTGACTGGATTTAATCGGCAAGGCGCTGCGTGCCACCAGCGTCTGGAATCTTTGGCAGAGATACTTCAGCGAACAAGCAACCGCGGCAGAGAAGAAGGGTGTGTGTCCGTTGACGCCGTACTTTAGGAACACTGACGAATAATTTATTGTAGATCCAGATTTCAGTAAACATTCGCGGGCCGCCTTCATTAAGGCGTTGGGCACCGACTTCCCCGAAAACGAGCGCCACAACGCCGAGGCGGTTTTCAAGGTCTTGCCGTTCCTGCGCGACTGGAACGCGGACGTCGACGCGACGGGGGTGATCGAGTTGCGCGGGAAGAAGAAGCTTAAGCCTCGCCTTGCAAGGAAGTCAAGCCCATTACCCGTATCGTGAGTCGTGCCTGCCGCACAGTGACTTGGACTAATCACGATGTACCGTAGGCTCAGCACATCTACGAGGCGTACGGCGCGCACACTTGGGGCTTCGTGATCGACCCACAGGGCAAAGCGAGCTTCGCGTTCGGCGTGGGCGACGCGTACAAGGAAATGCGCAAGATATTTCACCACCAACTCGCCATGCAGGTCAAAGATCAAGAACACGCGTTTTAGTGCGTTTGCTACATTCTAGATGGCTGAGAATTGACCTGACAAACTATATTCACAGCGGGATCGAACTAAGAAAACGGGGGGAGGAGGCTCGCGCCTTACCCTTGAAGAGGCTCAACGCCGGGGACCAGGAGCCAGGACGAGACGCCTCCCGAAAAAATCTGGTCCTGATCATTGGTGGACAGCTATGTAAGTCCATTCATGAATCGTATTTTCAAGAGGACGCTAACAAAACCGCAGATCGGTTCTGTCGCGTGGCGGGGACCCTTTCTGGCCAGAACATCGACCCAACGAAATGGAAGATGACGTGGAACAACAAGTTCATCGACGTCGCGCGAGTAAATCAGTGCCGCATTGTCAACTACCCCGCCGCCCTCCGAGACGCAGGCCAGATTATGGGGACGGCGGGCTTTTCCTTAAAATCCATCAAGGCCGCCACATTCGCAGAATTCATGCCCGCGCTGGAGGCATCAGTGCAGACCGAGGACGACGAGGTGATGCATATCGTGCCCTGGGATGAAGGTACGTTGGTGGTCGCGGATCGCATTTGTGTCCTGTCGAAACTAATTGCTTCTCAGACGAAAAACACTTGCCCCTGAATGAACAGGGCGACGTCGCAGTCGTGGTAGACGTAGACGGCGTGCCATTGGTGAAGGTCAATAACTGCGACGCGTATCACAAGGCGGTTACCGACGAGGCGGCGAAGGAAAAGGAGAGGGAGAGGAAGGAGAAGCGGGAGAGGAAGGAGAAGGGGAAGACGAAGAAGCAGCGGGGCCATCCCTCGCCTTCGCCACAGCACGGATCGCCTTCGCCTCAGCGCCGGTCGCCTTCACCGCGCCGCCACTACGATCACCCGTGGTACTCGGGCAGCAGCTACGACCTGCCGCACGTTGATGCCCCCCCCACTACCCGTACCTCCCCACCCGCCCTGACTCACGGTTCCCTCAAGAGTATGCCCAACCGCTGGACTACGCTTACCACGCCTACATCCCCCCGCATGGCTACCTCCCGGATGTGTCACGTGACGAGTACGAGTACCCTCCACCGAGTGGGGGCTACCCGTATCGTGGCCGTTCTCCTCAGCGGGCGGGCCCATCGCCAGCCACCCGCGCTCCCGATCGCCTCGTGGACGCCGCCTGAGCCCTCGTCCGCCTTCTGAGCACGCGCCCGTGCTGAATCTTCCAAGGCGGCGGCGCCTCGGCCACAGCGCGGCCCATCCATCCCAGCAATCCCACGCCCGCCACAGTCGAAGGGGGCGGCGCCTGAATCACAGCGCGACGTGTCCAGACACGAAAGCCGACGGCCTCACGCGCCGGAGGCCGTCCGCATCAACTTTGAGAACTTGGGCGCGGGCGCTGGGCGTGAGTCAGCTGGCCGGCGTGTCGATGTCAACGAGGCTAAGCGGAGGAAGGCGCTGGATAGTCGTGTGGGGGCGGCTCCTAGTGGTCACGAGCGGGAGAACACCAAACGGAAGGCCCATGACGCCGTTGGAGAGCCATCCGACGGGGACGCGAAACGCAGGCGCAAGACAAGCGAAGAGGCGACGCGTCTACGGTTGAGGATGAAGGTTGGGGACAACTGGGGGACGCGTATCTTCTACGCGACCCATTTGGAGACGACGGACGCCCAACTGTATCCCCACCGCTTCATTTGCGTGGAAGACGCGATGTCGAAGAAATGGAGCAGATTGCCGTCGAATAAGAGCCCTGTGCTGGCGTCGGAGCAGGACGTCCAGCGCTACAACAAGGAACTGGAGGAGTTTGGGTTCAATAATCTGCCTCAGGATTGGCCTTCGAAGCCTTGAACTCACTCGTGTTGTATCACTTCTACTAGACTTTGAACGGCCTTGAAAATTATGTAGACTTGATGTTTTATGCTAGCTACCACATGATTATGAATATGAATATGCACTTGACAAACTAGCAACTGTGCGAGTGGAAAGAGTCAATGTCTGATTAAAGCCGAAAAAGCCGACGTGGACTTGGCCAAAAATTTTGTCAAGTCCAAGAATTCCCATTTTGGGATGAGAGCGGTTGTTTGTTTGGTCTCGAATCACATTAAGCATGTGACCCGGTGCCGCGATACGACGATAGTTCAAGTACATTTAAATATACAATGAAGATCGGTCATAAAATGTAAATAAAATCCATGGGATGTCCCATGACCCATGGGATGTCCCATGGCCATTGTTAAAAAAAGGATGGGACGTCCCATGGAATTGATGGGAACTCCGTGGGACGTCCCATGGCTTTGAGTAAAAATGAATGGGACGTCCCATAGAATTAATTAAAATCCATGGGACGTCCCACGGTCTTCATCAAAAGGGATGGGACGTCCCATAACTGTTAGGAAATATTGTGGGACGTCCCATCATAATATTTAAAATGAGTGGGACGTCCCATGTGAATATGGGACGTCCCATGTAGAGAATAAAAATTGGTAGGACGTCCCACCCTGTGAACAAAAGTCGATGGGACATCCCATCTTCTGCATATCAAATTGTGGGACGTCCCATGTTGGATATATAAATATGTAGGACGTCCCACATTCAATGGGACATCCCATCTTAAAATAATAAGTGGCAGTTATTTGAACCCAGCTAAATGCAGTGTGAATTCAAGTGCGGCCGAACCCGACCGAATGCGGTGCGTATTCGAGCGCAGCTGAACCCAACTGAATGCGGTGTGTATTCGAGCGCGGCCAAACCCAACCGAATACAGTATGTATTCGAGCACGGCCGAACCCAACCGAATGTGATGCGCATTCGAGCGCGGCCAAACCCAACCAAATGCAGTGCAGATTCGAGCACGGCCAAACCCAACTGAATGCAATGTGCATTCGAGCGCGGCCAAACCCAACCAAATGCGGTGCAGATTCGAGCACGGTCAAACCCAACCAAATGCAGTGTGTATTTGAGTGCAGCTGAACCCAACCGAATGCGGTACGCATTTGAGCGCGGCCAAACCCAACCGAATGCAGTGCGTATTTGAGCGTGCCAAACCCAACCGAATGCAGTGCACATTCAAGCACGGCCAAACCCAACCGAATGCAGTGCAGATTCGAGCGCAGCCAAACCCAACCGAATGCGGTGCACATTTGAGCGCAGCCAAACCCAACCGAATGCGGTGCACATTTGAGCGTGGCCAAACCCAACCGAATGCGGTGGCCATTCGAGCACGGCCAAACCCAACCGAATGCGGTGCACATTCGAGTGCGGCCAAACCCAACCGAATGCGGTGAGCATTCGAGCGCAGCCAAACCCAACCGAATGCAGTGCGCATTCGAGCGCCGCCAAACCCAACCGAATGTGGTGCACATTCGAGCGCGGCCAAACCAACCCAGGGCACCATGCAGCAAGCGCTAGCTGGGGCAGCCATTTCTGCCCACTCAAAACAAAAGTGCTCCTAAATGGATGCCCCATGCATGTGATGAAAGCCGTGAACAAGGGCTACATGAATCACCATGGACAGCACAAATCGGTGCAGAAATGGGCGTGCAAGCCAGCTTTTATAATTTGACTGGTGCCAGGGGTCCTGCCTTCAAAATGGGACAATGGGACGTCCCATGCAATTTTTCGGTTCTGCCTTTGGCGGATGGGATGTCCCATATCAGAAAATGCATGGGACGTCCCATGCCAAAAATCACAATTCATGGGACGTCCCATCCTGGATGGGCCATCCACCTAAAAAACACCCCCCTTAGGCCAATTAAGTCACCACAAATAATAGGCCTAAGGGGGTCAGGGGGGGGTAACCTGAGGTGGTTCACTGCTCGTCATTCACCATGTTTGTCTAGGCGCTGCTTTGCCCCTGTAGTTATTTTTCTTTTGTGATTATTTTCTTGTGTAGTTGCATTATCTTGTTTATCTGTAGAACCATCAAAATGCTATTGAATTATCTCTTTTTCCCATGCCCTAGTAGCCAGTGACGAATGGTCGTAGGACCCCTGACAATCCCTTTGGAGGCTAGGTCCCGCTGTCCAGACAAAAATTGAGGAAAATTCTGGACCCAAAAATCCCAAAAGGGATTCCAAGCTAGAAAACGCGATTTTCGCAGTCTCAGAAAGCGTGGGAAAATAAAAAGTGTTTGGACAAAAATCAAGGATTTCCGGAATTTCGGGACCTAGCCTCCAAAGGGATTGTCAAGGGTCCTATGGTCGTTCGTCAAGTCGAGGTTTTCGCCAGGGGCGGCACACTGATTGTCATCCGGATCACCGTACCGAAGCACTTTTGGCAGCGCTTGCCACAGTCTTGGCAGGCACTTGAAAAATTGCTGCTGACAAGCATGCGCTTGGCGGCACCATAACAGACAAAACTGCATCGATTTCCACCAACTTGCCTGTATGGTGGTGATCTGAGGACATAAATTGGGTCCGGAATGATAACCAATTGCGAAAATCCACTCAGTTCCAGAACCTTGAGGTGGAACAAGAAGTTGAATAAAGTGCCCGTAAAGTAGCCTGAAACGCAGTGGAGGTAAGACCCAGTCTCTGGCCAATGCATATAAAATTTATTCTATGGTGAGGATTCCCAAGTGTTGATTTTTTCGGGATTGGTTAGTCCTGTCGACCTCCTCTTTGCTTTCATTGAACCTCTTTTTCATATTACGGCGCCAAAACCTAGGTTTTTCAATCACACTGTCTCAAATTTGTGCAAGCGACGGAGAATTGCTTCATTCAATACTTGGGCCGCCTATTTCGAAGAGATCTGTCTCCTCACAACTTCCGGAAAGTGGCCCAGAACATTTCGCGAACCTAAATCTTGTGTTACGGCGCCAATAGACGCCCATCAAGCGCCCCGTCGGGGCATTCCACCACGACCACCCTTTGTTCAACACCGTCCTCGGTGGATTTTCTCCACATATTTGGGCTTCCTACTTAATCTATTTCCCTGTCGGCGCTCTCTCCCATCTTTTTGGACTCTTTTCACTTGCCAAATTCCTCACAATGGCTACTCCGCTCACCTCTTAATCTCCCTGCAAGAAATTGCTCACACTTTTCTAATGTGTCCAAATCTTGGCGATATCCATTGTATTACCCGAATGGTTCTTCACAGCCTTTGTTTTGAATCCCAGACAGCCATGGAGAAAACTGCGTTTTGGGGTAAAATCATGGTATTTCCCCAATCTCATGCCCCGATAGCGAGCACATGGTAGTTCTGTCATCCCTGGTGTGTCCCCTGGCCTATTTTGAATTTTCGGAGCGCTTATTTTTACCGTTGGCGCCTTAGTAGCACCACACAAACACTTTTTTCAGCTACCACATCATCAGTAGCCTCCGAGATGCCACAGGCATTTAGCTGGCCTTGGCCTAGCACAGTGCACGCCGTCGCAAGCTGCGTCCTGCGACGCTTCATGTCCACCGCCCTGATCGTGCGCGGCAGCAGATACCATCGGGCCTGTGGTGCAGCACTGCCGAGTAGGGTGGGTGCGAAGCGCGTGCATGGAAAACGGCTGGGGCATAAGCCAATGTCGCCTTTGGCACTCATTTCACGTGGCTGCTGTTTGTTGTGCGGAAGGGTAGCGGGCGCACACTACGACAGGAGCTGCGGTGGCCCAGAGGCATTGAGCGCCCTGCGGCGACTACCGCTCTCTTCCCACTGCGCGTATTGTGCTGTAAGACCCGCATCGTCACCCACCCGTACATGCCCCTGCCCCCAGCAGGTATGGGCTATCACAGAGCTACACACCTGCCGCTGCTGCTCCGCTTGCAATGCGGTGCTGAGTCCTGCTCGCATCCCCTGCACCTGATATCCTGCGACGCTATCCGTACCCGACGCCCTGATCATGTGCGGCAGCGGATGCCATCGAGTCTGTGGTGCGGCACTGCCAAGTAGCGTGGGTGCGAAGCCCGTGCATGCGGAGATGCTGTACACCAGCGTCGGATTCGGGCACTCATTGCACCACTATTGCACTGCAACGCACGCATCGCCACCAACCCGTACGCGCTGAAATGGTGCACTTGGGTGCAGCTGTGTAATCGATATGCCAACTCAAACTACCAAACCAGAGAGCGCAGCGAACAGAGTCACTGGACACAATCCAATCCAACAATCCAAATCAACAAAATATATCACAAACTCCAACTCCAAATGTTGTGAATGTGTTCGGGGAAGTAGGGTACGTATCACCCTTCAAGAGGGTGTGCAAGGGAAGTAAAAGTAATGTCTTTGTAGCGGGAAAGCAACAACAATGGGCCGTTCGGGCACTTGTTATGCAAGAGCAGGGACTTCTGGCCACTGGAAAATTGAGGAGTTCAATAGGAAGAGTAGTGACCGCCAGACAACTCTTGAGGGAAAGAGAATTCAACAATGGCTGACAACAAGTCAACAGGTAGCAATTGCAGAGCAGACCGTCAACAGACAGGCCTTACTTGGTACAACGGGAACACAGCTGGCGGCGGCTCAACAACGCGGGGACAGTTACGCAGATGGCGGCGGCTCTGGCTAAGAGTGGGGGCACTTCTACTGCAGGTGGCGGTGCTATACCAAAGATGGGTCTCGACCGGATGGCAGCGGCTACTACTCGTGGGGACAGTTACACGGAAGGCGATGGCCTCCGACTACGGGGGCAATTACACGAATGGCGGGGACTTCTGGTTAGGGAATGCGGGCACTTATATCGAGAGCGGCGGCAGTACAGTGATGGGGGCAGTTACACCGAAGGTGGCGGCGAGCAGCAACGGGGGTTCTTACACGGGCCAATAGCACTATCGGCTATGTTGTCGAAGGCAGCACACAAACCACAGGCGGCGGAACTACAGCGACGGGGGTACTTCTATGAACGGCGGGGACCACTCCTGAACCACAAGAGATGATGCGGGCACTTATATCAATGGCGGCGGAAGCTGCAGGACGCGGGCAGTTACGTGGCGGCTACCTCGTTCAAGCGGGGGCACTTATGTCTCGTGCTTCCGAGGACTGTTCAAGACTTCACTTCATCCGGTCCTCTTCTGAATATCAAAAATATGTCTTTTATCTCAAGAGTCCACTATATTCACCCCGATTTCCAGGCAGATAGTATACTGGCTAATACATGCTCAAGCACGGTCTTTTATACAAACGGGAGGTCACTAAAGGAGATGAAAGGAACTGTAGAGGATCAAACCGTGTCGCGCCGCCAACGGGTGGATGGCCAATTGTACCGCAGGGATATCCAAACCTGAGTATTCTGTCCTCCTGCTGGAGATACTCCACATGAATCCAGAGCCTAGCCTCTCATTTTCTGATGGTTGTGATGGATGCAGTCCGCTTCTTCTAACTCCTGCTGACTCACGAGCTCGACTCGACCTGCCGCCAGTTGTCTTTCAGTCTTCTAGTCATGGCAGAACCTACGAGTGTAGAGCTCTATCCTCCGGGAGATATGGTCCGGGTGGAGCGAGGGATTCCCAGCCTCTTCGTGTTGCTTTCCAGCCGTTGAGCTGCAGCCGCTAGTCTGTCATCAAATAATGTGATGTTAAGATGCTAGCTTCATGTTTATCATCTGCAGTTTGCACTTCAGCACCTGCTGGCTGGTGCGCCCACTGGTCATCCTTGGGCCTTTGTAGTGTGTAAGGGTATGGCCACCAGTGAAGGGACACCCTCAGCTGGTTTCTAGGGAGTGGGTTACAGTAGCGGGAAGAACTGTACGTTCCTCCGGCTAGACTCTGTATCTTTCTGTTATCACAATATCATCATCATCCCAAACTGTTCGGTTCTCCTGCTTGTAAAGGCAGTCAACTGTTCAAGACTTTGCTTCATCCGGCCCTCTTCTGAATATCAAAGATATGTCTTTTATCTCAAGAGTCCACTATATTCACCCCGATTTCCGGGCAGATAGTATACTGGCTAATACATGCTCAAGTGCAGTCTTTTATACAAGCGGGAGGTCACTAAAGGAGATGAAAGGAACTGAAGAGGATCAAGCCGTGTCACACCGCCAACAGGTGGATGGCCAATCATACCACAGGGATTTCTAAACCCTGAGTATTCTGTCCTCCCACTGGAGTTACTCCACATGAATCCAGAGCCTAGCCTCTATGGCGTGCTCATCTTCTGATGGTTGTGACGGACGCAGTCCGCTTCTTCTAACTCCCGCTGACTCACGAGGTTGACTCGATCTGCCGCCAGTCGTCTTTCAGTCTTCTAGTCGCAATGGGACCTAAGGGCGTAGGGCTCTATCTTCCGGGAGGTGTGGTCCGGGACGAACGAGTGGTTCCCAACCTCTTCGTATTGCTTTCCAGCCGCTGAGCTGCAGCCGCTAGTCCGCCATCAAATAATGTGATGTTCAGATGCTAGCTTCATGTTTATCATATGCAGTTTACACTTCGGCCGCCGCTGGCTGGTACACCCGCTGGTCGTCCTAATGCTTCGTAGTGTCATAAGGGTGTGGCCGCCAGTGAAGGTCACCTTCAGCTGGCTTCTAAGGAGTGGGTAGTAGTAGTGGGAAGGAGTGTGCGGTCCCCCGGCTAGACTCCGTATTTTTCTGTTATCGTGATATCATCATCATTTCCAACTGTTCGGTTCTCCCGCTGGTGAAGGCAGTCAACTATCGATGATTGGTAGTTCCCCGTTGGTCACCTCCGACGCATAGGGGCACAGCAGAACTGCATCCCATAGCCCAGCGTAGTGAGTCCCCACCAGAACGCAGTACCCGTAAGAGCCTTTGTTAAGTCCTCGACCCGTGTAGTTGTTTAGCCGCTGGCTTTTGGTCATCAACAGCGTAGCCTACCACCTCCGGGGAGAGGTGTATGCTCTCAAATCTAATGCCTCTCCTTTCCCATACTGATAGACGTGAAAATGAATAAAAATTGGTGTTTTCATGCTTATTCCGTTACATGCCCTATCAGCGCCCCCCGCGGTTCGGCAGCTATGGGCTGTCGCAGAGCTACACCCCTCGCCGGTGCCCCGCGTGCGATGCGGCGCCGTGTTCCCCCGCGCTCGATATGGAGATCGTGAGGCACACCAACGCTGGGGCGCACGTGCATTCATGCGCCGCGGTAGGGCCACAGAGTGCTCGATGCTCCAACATCCTTAGTGCCTAGTTGTTACCTAGGTAGACGAGCTGGCAAATGGTTTTCAGTTCCAAAATGAGGGCACCCAATTTTGAATAAAACATCGTTTTTGGCCTTTATTGTAAGCCCTTACACTATGTTTTCTCCAATATGTATAATAGATATCCGCTCTATATACAGCAATTTTTTCCTGATTTTGGCGTACATTTTGTTTCTGTCGTCGCCGCCGACGTCCCGGTTTTGATCGCGACGTCAAGCACTTTTGATGGATGTTGACCAAATGCGGATGTTCGCCGTCGTCGTGCAGCACAGCGACGGCTGCCCAAGACAATTGAGTAATCATGTGCAAAAACAACCCTGCGATGATATATCAAAAGTGCCTCTAAGCTAGAGGTTTTGATGTATCGTGACTCTACGCTAATTAGAGGCGATTGATGTATCACTACGCCATACTAAGGTGTTTCCTTGGCGATAAATTTGGCATGAATGCCTAATCGCCCGTGTCTGCCCCTGAGCTGAGGTGTTCCATAAATCCAACTCATCAGAGCACGCCTGCATCATGCAATGAGACCTGGACGCGGAGTGGCCCGCATCTGTACAACATGGTTACTAAAGCTCCCACCGTCTACGCAGAATACGGCAATCGATCTCATCGCGCGATTCCGCGTCCAGGTCCGGTACTGAGGGCAGAAAATTCCAGGAAAAAAGCAGAATTGTTGATGACCTGGTCCCGATTGGAATGGAGGTACGCTGCACTGGATTGATATTGTTTGCCAGTACCACATAATATGCAGGTGCGGGCCACTCGCTGCCAGGTCTTGTACTCCTCATATTCAATACTTCAACATAGTCTCCGCATTGCAATTTGTAACCACACCATATGGAATGGAGAAAGCGAGCCGTAGTACTAGTTCACTAGGGGAGAAGAATTTTTTCTGTCGTAGGATTAATGGGCATACTCCGCAGACATTTTTTAAATAATACTATGGTGTGTATAATATATCACTATCACTATCATTATGCAGCGTCTTTTGTCCTTGTGGGGAGGGCAGAGAATATCTAGAACCCAGGTTGCAGTGTCTGTGGTACAACGTCCAACTATGAACCAGGGTATTAAATAACAGCTCAAAACGGCGATGCAGAATGGATACTGAGGGGATTGTAGTAACACATACAAAATGAGGAACTTTCAAGCAAATGAAAAAAAAGCTTAGCAAATTTTGGTTCATGACCTGGTCCTGAGTCGAACAGGTGTACTGTGCATATCCTCGAGTGAAAGCAGATTATTTGCAGGACCGGGCCACTCCGCGGCCAGTCTCATACTCCGTATATTGAACACCAACTTACGTGCACATTACAATTTGTAACCACCCGATATCACATCGAGAAAGCAGGTCTTGGCTGAATTGGCCAAAGAGCAATATCATACCACCAACTCAAAATGGAGCTGCCAAACGAAACTCTACTTATCCTCCGTTCGGATTGTAAGCTCAATAAATTTTATGAGAAATTTCACACAACATGAATAGTAACGCAAGGGTTCGACGCTCTTCACCAATCACAATCGCTCTCCGGCCTATCCTTTGCCCCCTGATCCAATATTTAGTCCAGAGTTGCGCGTATGCTTCAAAACTTACCCAGGGTCGCACAACTGAACCCCGCCACAATGGATGGGGGCCTCTGTGGCGTAGGAGTCGGGATACAAGCACGTGTGGCAGCGCTGGTCATCGGCTGTCTCCAGGATTGCAGCCAGACCAGGGAACAGCAACTCCTCGCGGCGATCGAGGACGTCCTTGTAGTGCTGAACACACTACCCGCTGATGGCCCTCAGGTCACTGGCGGTGATGCAGTACCAGAGCTTGAAGTTACCGTGGGTGTGCGAGACTGTCTCCTCAGTCTCTGGCACCCCGAGACAAAGTTGATCCTCAAGGAATGTATAATGACGCATCATCATGTGGATGGTGCCCCCCAATACTGTACTATTTCGATCAATTCGGCACTAATCCAGAAATTTTAGTACAATTAAAATCCAAAAGAATATGGATAAATTGAGAAAGAATTATTGCCGCAATAAAAAAAAATGGGTGTGACAAGTGACTGCCGAATTGCATGAAATTGTACAGTAAGCACAGATTGTTAAGAACAGGTATCAAGCTGGTCTCCCATGCCCAGGCGGTGTCTAGTGCCCATAGGACCTCGCGACACAGCCAGAAAGACTGAATGCACATCTATAAGGGATGAACTGCCTCTCAACTTGGGAGAGTTCATATTTCAGAAAGGGGGAGATGATAGGGTGTGTAACAGGATAAGCATGAAAACACCCAGTTTTTATTTGTCTTCACGTCTATCAGTATGGGAAAGGAGAGGCATTAGATTTGAGGGTGTACACCTCTCCCCGGAGGTGGTAGGCTACGCTGTTGATGACCAAAAGTCAGTGGCTAAACAACTACAAGGGTCGACGACTTAACAAAGGCTCTTACAGGTACTACATTCTGGCGGGAACTCACTACGCTGGGCTATGGGATGCAGTTCTGCTGTGTCCCTATGCATCGGAGGTGACTAATGGGGAACTATCAATCATCGTTAGTTGACTGCCTTTACAAGCAGGAGAACCGAACAGTTTGGGATGATGATGATATTGTGATAACAGAAAGATACAGAGTCTAGCCGGAGGAACGTACAGTTCTTCCCGCTACTGTAACCCACTCCCTAGAAACCAACTGAGGGTGTCCCTTCACTGGTGGCCATACCCTTACACACTACAAAGGCCCAAGGATGACCAGTGGGCGCACCAGCCAGCAGGTGCTGAAGTGCAAACTGCAGATGATAAACATGAAGCTAGCATCTTAACATCACATTATTTGATGACAGACTAGCGGCTGCAGCTCAACGGCTGGAAAGCAACACGAAGAGGCTGGGAATCCCTCGCTCCACCCGGACCATATCTCCCGGAGGATAGAGCTCTACACTCGTAGGTTCTGCCATGACTAGAAGACTGAAAGACAACTGGCGGCAGGTCGAGTCGAGCTCGTGAGTCAGCAGGAGTTAGAAGAAGCGGACTGCATCCATCACAACCATCAGAAAATGAGAGGCTAGGCTCTGGATTCATGTGGAGTATCTCCAGCAGGAGGACAGAATACTCAGGTTTGGATATCCCTGCGGTACAATTGGCCATCCACCCGTTGGCGGCGCGACACGGTTTGATCCTCTACACTTCCTTTCATCTCCTTTAGTGACCTCCCGTTTGTATAAAAGACCGTGCTTGAGCATGTATTAGCCAGTATACTATCTGCCTGGAAATCGGGGTGAATATAGTGGACTCTTGAGATAAAAGACATATTTTTGATATTCAGAAGAGGACCGGATGAAGTGAAGTCTTGAACAGTCCTCGGAAGCACGAGACATAAGTGCCCCCGCTTGAACGAGGTAGCCGCCACGTAACTGCCCGCGTCCTGCAGCTTCCGCCACCATTGATATAAGTGCCCACATCATCTCTTGTGGTTCAGGAGTGGTCCCCGCCGTTCATAGAAGTGCCCCCCTTGCTGTAGTTCCGCTGCCTGTGGTCTGTGTGCTGCCTTCGACGATATAGTGGAGAGTGCTATTGGCCGTGTAAGAGCCCCTGTCACTTCTTACCGCCATCTTCGTTGTAACTGCCCCCGTCACTGTACTGCCACCACTCTCGATCTAAGTGCCCGCATTCTTTAACCAGGAGTCCCTGACATTCGTGTAATTGCCCCCGTAGTCAGAGGCCGCCGCCACCTTCTGTGTCACTGTCCCCACGAGTAGTAGCCGCGGCTGTCCGGTCGAAGACCCACCTTGGTGTAGCGCCGCCACCTGCAGTAGAAGTGCCCCCGTCCTAGCCAGAGCTGCCGCCATCTGCGTAACTGTCCCCACGTTGTCGAGCCGCCGCCGGCCGTGCTCCCATTGTACCAAGTAAGGCCTGTCTCTTGACAGTCTGCTCTGCAATTGCTACCTGTTGACTTGTTGTGAGCCATTGTTGAATTCTCTTTCCCTCAAGAGTTGTCTGGCGGTCACTACTCTTCCTATTGAACTCCTCAATTCTCCAGCAGCCAGAAGTCCCTGCTCAGCATAACAAGCACCCGAACGGCCCGTTGTTGTTGCTTTCCCACTACAAAGACATAACTTTTACTTCCCTTGCACACCCTCTTGAAGGGTGATATGTACCCTACTTCCCCGAACACATTCACAATATTTGGAGTTGGAGTTTGTGATATATTTTGTTGATTTGGATTGTTGGATTGGATTGTGTTTAGTGACTCTGTTCACTGCACTCTCTGATTTGGTAGTTTGAGTTGGCATATTGATTACACGGCTGCACCCAAGTGCACCATTTCAGTGGTCTATGCAGGTGCACAGGCCACCGCTCACGCAAGGTGTGTGCACGCTAGATGGACATGGTGGTTTTGTGCAAAGAATAGATAGATTACATAAGATCACATGATCCGGATAATCTACAGTACGAAAGGCGGGAACATGTAAATAATAATAAGTAATGTACAGTAAAATATGGTAATATTGGCTCGTCATCACATAGCTCAACCTCTGTGTTCAATTTCTAACACCCAACTTCTCGCTCTGAGACACCCCATGGTTTTGTGAAGTTGAGGAAACGGAAATATCCTTTGAGTCTCAGAAAGTGACAGACATGGGTGAACTTGCATCACACGCCGCAAATGAAACCAAAACATCATTAATTGAACGGTAGCAGCAGCAAGCCGCCAGTCCCCTACTCTACCATTGCATGTGGTCATACTCGAGTTTTGATAGAAATTGGCCAGGGAAAGGTTTATCTCCAATGGAGCTTTGCCAAAATTTGAGCTTTTGGTATTGATTTTTTGGCACAAAGAGTACTCATGCCAACCATTTCTGTTGTCAACACCAAATTTCGCCATATTGGATCTTGGTTGCACAACAAAATTCTAAATTGATCCAAAATTTACAGCTATTTGCGGAACACAGGGCACGGTCTGTTTTTTTTTTGTTTTTTTTTTGTTTGTGAGTTTCACAAGATTGACTCCTGTGAGCTCAATTCTCAACTGTCTCCCTTGAAAGTTAGCTCATTCAATTTGGACAGAGAATACGGAGTTCTTGATGTTGCCCGATTTTTGCTAACCACCTCAAAATCATTTTGTGAGTCAAATTGGGCTGTTTTTAGACCTCTGGGCACAGAACGAGCGCCAGAGGACCATTTGTGATTCAATTACCATAGATTCGTAATATGATGTACTTTAGTGTATTGCGGAGGGCTTCATGTACCAGTATTTTTAATATGAGTTGTATTTCAAATCCACAGCTCACATTCTTAGTCCTGGGAAATTTCATGGGAAATTGATCCAGCTGCAACTCACCATATATTTTAAGTACAGGTGACATTGGAAGTCACGGTATTTGTAGCCCTCTGGAATAGTTTCATGTACACCATAACAAAAATGTAGCTCAATTGGAGCACTACTAGGACTGTGGCACACATTCTGCTCTTATATGTGCAAAAACACCCAATCTGACCCACTAAATCATTTTGAGCTTGTGAACAAAAATCAGGCAACGTCAAGAACCAGCCGTGCCCTACGTTCCGCAAATAGCTGTAAAACATTCTGCCAAAATGTTGTTGAGGAATCTTGACCAAAACCTGCGCTTTTGCTGTCTGTTACGCCTGTGCAACTCCAGGACCACTCCCGACCACATCCGGCCGCCTCCGGCCTAACCTCCGGCATTCTCCGCCACTTCCGGATCTTCATCCGAACCTCCGGTCCCCCGATCTCCGTCTTCCGTCTTCCAGCTTCGGCCTCGGAAGTATCACGGAACTTCCTCGGACTCCCCACACAACACCAAGTCCACGCGGTGTCGTATCCAATGGTTTCATCAGTCATCCGACTTACCATCACATCCTATGTCCTTATGCACTATGCTCCACATGCTTTCCTTTATTGTCCTTATTGTTATACGACTTATCTTATTGTCTTTTAGTTACTTCCCTCCGCATCCGGACTTGCCCCGTAAATATTATAAATACGTAGTACAGTCTTGGATGTACCTCAGTTTGATTATAAACGTTCTTCCGGTCTATTCCCCTCCGGATCTTCATCCTAACGTTGTTTCTGGTCCCAACCCACTTCCGGTTGAACTCCCGAACTTCCGATACTTCCGACTTAACGTTGTAACGTTGTCTCTGTCTTCGGATAACTCGTCCGGTAGTCTTTCCCTACTTCCGCCTCTTCCGGCTTCCTTGTCTCGACAACCTACCTTCGTCCGACGTCCGGACGTGACCTCCGTCCTTCATCCGATGTCCGGACTTATTCCGACTTCTTGTAGTCTCGGCTTCAAACCTTGCCTTGACTCCGGCCATGCGAATTCCCGTCCGGCCTTCATCCAACTCGTCCGGCCTTCACCTTACTCGTCCGGCCGACGAGTGAAGTCCTTTGATCATCTTCGTTGTCATTCTTCCCTATTCAAGTTGCCAGCAGTACAGTCCCCACTCACCCTTAACCCCCTGTGGTGTAGTGGTTTCGATATCCGTAGTTCCGGATCCCACATCACTGACCTCCGTTAACTTCCGCACTTCCGTTAACCTCCGTCGAGCTCTGTCCTCCGGCCTTCCGTCCTTCCGGCCCGGACATCCTTCCTCCGGAACCTACCTCCTCTCCTCCTTTCTTTCCTCCTTTCTTCCGACACGGATATAACACTATCCGTTTTTTTTCGTACAAACAGTACTTATCCCTACCTTTTCACTCCTCAACATCAAATTTCCCCATAGTGAATTTTCATTGTACACCGAAATTCTAAATGGATTCAATATTTAAAACATGCTGTGAAAATGTTACTGAGGAACCTCGACCAAAGCCTGCGCTTTTGCTATCCGTTTATGAGGTAAGAGATATACAAATAGTCGTCAAGAGACATGTCATATGACGGCATTCAATACTTGAGTGATACGATCACACGGTTACAGCTCAAAAATGGTATATTTGGTGAGTGCTCCACCTTTGTTTGCTGGTGAGTCTGCTTCTGCTCCACATTTTGCGTGATAGCTTGTTTTGATGCCTCGGCTGGTCATGGGTGTGGAGCCGGAGCAACCGACGAGAAGATGTGGAGCAGAAGGAGGCTCACCACCAAACAGAAGTAAGCAGAAACGAAGGTGGGGCGCTAGTCAAAAAGAGTATCCTATTTTCGAAACGGCTATATTCCTGGGACTGGAACAGATCCAGGTCTCCAGACGGAGTTTTTGGATCTAGATCACAGTTGTGATCTATCCACTGCCACCGGTGATTGCCGGTATGTTCACACACAAAAAAACAGAGTTTTGGCATCTTGATCACAGTCTCGATCCACCGGGAATACCCGGACTGTCGCCTCACAAGTTTCCACATTTTCTCTCTTTTCGTTCCCCTGCTCTGAACACAAAAAAATCTAGACAGTCATATATGTCTGGTTCAAATTGTGGAGATATCCCGGGCTCCAGGTGGCAGGGCAATGGGGATGCCGGGAATAAACACAAAGTGGACTCGCCAGACGAGGGCATCCGCATGACCGTATGCTAACCCAGAAGAAAGTGGTGATAAGCCGT